>VWYK01107654.1:245-29896 GCA_013399775.1 Semnornis frantzii | reverse complement strand
GGGTGGGGGGGGGGGGGAGGGACAGGGGAAGAGGCTCTTTCCGGAGTAGGAAGTGAAGAGCGATGACTTACCCTGCCATGCCGTGTGGCTGGGGAGGGAGGGTTGTAGCTGTGAGCCTCCACAAACCCCTTTTCCCTGAGCTGCCCTGGCTCCTGGGTATCTCCTCACGGCCACGAGGCTGACAGTGGGGCCACGCCGGAGCCTGGTACCCCCTGGCAGCGCCCAAGTGCTGGTGGAGCTGCCCTCCACTTCCTCCAGATAAAGATTTGGGTTTGAGCATCCTATGATAGGCTTTAATATTTCTCGCCCTGCAGAAGCTGTCATGATTTTCCTTTCACTCTGGTCCAAAATTGCCCATTGCTGTTTTTGAAAGACAAGGGGAAAACCAGCTCAGAGACTGGAGCTGCAAGATGAGTGCAGAGAAGCCTGAATCAGGCAAACTCAGCCTGAGCCCAGAGCAGCCCCAGCATGAGATATCCCATCCCACCCACNCCCCACTGTCCCCCTCCAGCACCACTGTTGTCCTTGGTGTGACTTCACCAGAGCCTCTTGCTGCCTTGGCTCCAAACAACAGGATCAGTTGCAGCTCAGACAACTCACTTTGTGCTGAGCAAGGAAAGCAAAGGGGAGTTCAGCCATCTGCTTGCCTACTCCTTGGCCACTGGTGTGGGCTATCTCAGGGGAGCAGGGAGTAAAGTGTCAGCCCTCACACTGGCCAGCCACAGAAGCATCTTCTCAGCTGTTGTTGTTGGAGATGCTCCAAAAGATGGCATCAACTTTGGCTTGTAGGTGTCAATGATGATGGAGAGTGGCCAGGCAGCAGAGGTGCCCTGCTCTCAGGCCGGTAAGCAGCACCGGAGCTGCTGCTGTCTCTCTCAGCTCCCTCACTAAGCATTTTATCTGTTACCAAAGAAGCCTTATTAGATATAAGGTGACCCAGAACATGCCCCAGCAGCAAGCACTTCTTATTAACAGCCTGCAAAAAGCCTCACATGAGAATTCAGCTTCACTTCTGGGTACATCCCAGAATCAACACATTTCTCAGGTCCCATTTCCTTCCTCAGGAACATCATTTTATCACAGCTGGTCATAGGAAGTACTGGTTAAAAGCAGTTTTCATTCCTCTGGAAGCATCAAAAGGTGTTGGCATAGTAGAAAAGTAGACCATGGCTTTCACTGACCACTCAGAGGTTTGGGGTTTTGTTTTACCATCTTCTTTAGGGTGAGTTTGAGGCTGGTGTGTCCCTCCTGAAGAAGCTGAGCACTCCAGAGTCCACAGGTTTCTGGGTACCTATAGAGAGAGACAGGTGACTCACCTCCAGTTCTCTACATCTGCTATTGAAGCATCCTCAGCCACCCTGTCTGTGAAGGAGCTGGTGTGGGCCATGCCACCCCTCCCTGCAGTGTCAGTGCTGCCACGTGCACTGCAGGACCATGGCTGATGTGCAGCTGAGGAATCAGTTAATTCTTTTAAAGAAGTTGAATTTCCTGTGAGCCATTTTGTCTCTCAGACAGCAGCACAACTTCACTCTCTGAGCAGCATCTGTGCTGGTTTTCATGCACTGGGGCAAACCATCCCCAGAGGAGCCCTAGGTCAAGCTCCCCATAAGGAGTTTTGGCAAAGGGCATTTTTAGCTGCTACGTAACAAGGAAATGGGCTTCCCTCCACCTGCTGCCTCTTTCCCTTGGGAACACTGAATGGGCATCATCGGGTGAAACCCTGATGCTGGAGCCCTGGTGGAACTCCAGCAGATTGTCTGCGCTTCTCACTTTCCCATGTCCTCACTGCTGTCTATTCCCATCCTGGTCACAGAGCAGCCCACTGAGCAATAAGATATTGTGGCTGTTTCCGTGCAGAGGGTTGTAAAAGAACCATCTGCATGTGACTGAAGCTGAGCTGGCACACGGCTCTGTCCCCCACTGATGCCAGGTGGGATGCCAGTGTGATTCCACCTCTGCACAACCCCACCACCCTGCTTCTCCTCCTTGAAGACAAGGAAGCTGCTTGGGTGGTTCTTGGCCATCACCAGCCTGAGGAAGTCATGCTTGGATTTGTCAAATGTGCAGAGCAGAGCAAAGCAGATACTAAGAGCACAGGAAAACAACCTCTCTGTTCCTGGCACACGCCAGCACCCTTCCCTTCCTGCCCTCCTCTCCTGCCTGGCCTCCCAGCCAAGAGAACCCTCCCTTCCTCCACATCCATCACCCTCTACTGCTTTCCCTGGCTGCCTTCTCCTCTTCCTCACAGCTTTATCTCATATTTCTGGGAAGGGCCTGACCCCAGGAGTCCTGAGGATACTCTGCAAAGCTTTCCAGTGTCAGCAAGGCTCAAAAGTGGGATCCTCCATCTGAGCCCCTGGTGCTGGGAGGGGCATGCTTGCTGGTGTGTCAGTCCAAGCCCTCTGTGTGCCTTCTGAGTCCAGGTCTGGTGGCTTTCCACCTTCAGTAGTTGCAGCTGGGCTGGGTGATCCAGCTGATGGATAAATCCTTGTTTCTCTGCTTTTCTGGCAGGCTGGTCTGGATGGAGAAAACATTGGAAACTGCCCCTTCTGCCAACGGCTCTTCATGGTGCTATGGCTCAAAGGGGTCAAGTTCAATGTCACCACGGTGGACATGACCAGGTGAGATGGCACTGTAGCCCAGCCCTGTGCAAAGTGGGGCAAAGTACTGCTGGCTCAGCTCTCCCTGTCAGCACTTTCCTCCCTGCTGCACACACCACAGCCACCACAGCACTGTGAGCAGGACAGGGGCAACAGTCTCTGCCTGCACGCTGCCCAGCGCACTGTGGAATGCAAGGTCTGGCTGGCATGATCTCCTTCCGTATGCCAGTGCATGCATGGCACAGGGACCCTCTGTCCTGCTAGATGTGGTTATGAGTCTGAGGCACCACAGGGCAGATCAAGAGACTGGGGGCCACTTTTCAACCCCCTAAACCCTGCAGAGTGTGCAAAAGGGGATGCTCCTGGTCCTGTGTCCCCTCCCATACACCTGCCTCAGCAGTGTCTGTTCATGCCGGGAAGGCTGGTGGGCACACACATGCTGCAGGCTCTGAGCCCACTTGTTTTCTCCACTCCAGGAAACCTGAGGAGTTGAAAGAGTTAGCGCCGGGCACCAACCCACCTTTCTTGCTGTTCAACAAAGAGCTGAAAACAGACTTCATTAAGATTGAGGAGTTCCTGGAGCAGACCCTGGGCCCACCCACGTAATTACAGGCTCTCTTGTTCCCTTTTGGGGCCTGCTTCAGCACTGCAGCGTGCTCAGCAGATTGGGAAACCGAGGCAGGGTACTTGGAAGTGCCTGAGAGCAGCTCAGGAAGGGGACTGGCTCCCCTGAGCCGTTCCAGGATCGCAATACTGAGGTGCCGCGTTGTGCTGTGAGCTGAGGGATTGGGCTGGGATAGAAAACAAAGGAAGGAAATGCACCAGTGCTATCAGGCAGGGCTGGGATGAAGAGGTGAGTGTGGGGAGGCCCCTGCAAGTGCAGAGACCCCTGAGTGCAGGTCGGTTTGCAACTGGCCGTTGCAGTTGGTGTTTAGGCTGGGGGCAGGGAAGGCGAAGCCCCCCACTGCTTGCTTGGATGCGCTGCACTCAGCAGAGTGAACGGAAATGCCCCTACAACTGGCCAAGGCTCTCCCAGGGGGGTCTGGTGCCCCCAGGTTCATCCAAGGCACTGCCCGCAGCCACCCAAGCCAGCCCCACCCCGCGGCCACAAGCTCTCCTGACACTTGCAAAAGAGGAAGTTTCAAACACATCCATCAGCTGCCTCCTTGGTTGTGTTTGCCCTCCCAGTGTGTTCTAGGACACATCGGCAAACAGGAGACTGTTCCTGAGGAAGACATGGGAGCTTCTGGCATCCCCAGACCCATTTCATGCCAATGTGCACCTTGAAGCTGTGCTGGAGCTGCCTGCAGAGAGAGCTCTGCTCTGGGGCTCCACTGCCACCAGTGTCCCCAGACCATGGGATTTCTGCCATGGTCTTTCTCTGGCAGACACCCAAGTTAACACAGCTCCCAGAGGGGCAGATGCAGTCATTTAAAAGCTCTCCATTCTCCCCCTACAACCAACTGAACATCACCTGCATCCTCCAGTACTGGCCCTGGGCACCATGGCTCAGGAGATAACACAGCAGAGGAGCACACAGCACAGTCTCTGCCTTCATTCTTGCCTGCACTGACAAAGGTGTCTTTTTAAAGGTATCCACACCTGAGCCCTAAGTACAAGGAGTCCTTTGACGTGGGCAGTGACATCTTTGCCAAGTTCTCAGCTTACATCAAGAACCCACGCAAGGAAGCGAATATAAGTGAGAACTGGGGGTGGGGGCTGGGGTCTGCCATGTTGTGGGTGGGGAGGTGCTTTGGCCTGCCAGCAAATTTTGCCCCTGGGACAGAGTTCCTGCTGCTCTCCCCACCAGCCTCCCTGGCCAGCAGAAGGGTGAAGGCTGCCCTGTGCTCCACAGGACTAATGGCTCCATAGGCAGGCATGGGGAGAGCTGGTGCTGGAGGGGAGCATGGGGCGATGCTGCTGGGATCTCCTGGAGCAGGGACATTGGCCAGGGTCCAGCCGTGCACCACTAGTGTAGCCCTGAGGCCTTTGTCCCTGTGTGCAAAACCTGAGAAGGGCAGCCACCCTGGCACAGCCCCGGGCTGTGCTAGGAGCCCGGGGTGCCAGGCTCACTGCAGCTATTTCCCTGCCTGCTCAGATTTTGAGAAGGCCCTGCTGCGGGAGTTCCAGCGCCTGGATGTCTACCTAAACACTCCTCTCCCCGAGGAGATCGACCAGGACAGTGTGGAGGACATCACTGTCTCCAAGAGGAAATTCCTGGATGGAGACCACCTGACGCTGGCTGATTGCAACCTGCTACCCAAACTGCATATCATCAAGGTAATGGCACCAGCAACCAGGGTCATGGTGGTGGCACCTACTGCAAGAGGGGTTGGCAGGGTGGGGTGATGCAGACAGGAGACTGGAGCTCCTGTGCCTGTCCCCTGATCCAAGCCAGAGAGAGAATCTTCCCCAGGGCTGGGAAGTCTCAGCCTTCTCCTCTGCTCTCTAGATTGCAGCCAAGAAGTACCGCGACTTTGAGATCCCAGCAGACATGACGGGCGTCTGGCGGTACCTCAACAACGCCTACGCCTGCGATGAGTTCAGCCATACATGTCCTGCAGACGAGGAGATCGAGCACACCTACGCCAGCGTCGCCAGGAAGATGACCTAACCCCAGCGTGCTGGTGGCACCGCCCCGGCCGAGCCCTCCAGCTCCGCAGTCCTGACACAGCGAAGCCTCAGCCGAGGGAGGGACTGGCGGGGGTTTAGGTCATCGCTGCCCCTTGCCTGTTGGAAATATCGCCCTGCTTCACAGCCTCCCGCTGCTCCTCTTCCTTTTCTGGCTGGCTGTAGCCCCCATGTGCCAACACCGCTGACCGCATGTACGGACTGGTCTCTGTGTGGCTGCGGGGACAGCTGCATCCCTGCTCCCCCAAAAGGGGTCTCTCAGCCTGTGGCCATGTGTCACAGGAAAAGCCAAGCCCTAGCCAAGCTGCATTTGGGTGGAAAGGATGAAATCCTGCAGAGGGCTGGGTCGGCCTCACCTCGGCATCTGCTGCTGCACTGCCAGCTCTGCGCTGTCCTGGCTGTCCCAGTGCACTCAGGATGAGGCATCCCGAGGTCCCTGTGCATCACCTGGGCTGGAGCTGTTCAAGTTTACCTGCTTACCCTTCTGCACCCCGTAGCTTGTGCTTGGGCCAGCTCTCTCCTCCACCGAGGCATCCAGGCACCATCTGAAGACACGGAGAGGTTCTGCCCTGGTAGTTTGTTCTAGTGACTGCCAGAGTTGTATTGTGTATCTGAGTCCCCATTACACTGTAGAGCAGGAAGATGCTGGGAGTGACCCAGGACCTGCTGTGGGAGGGAAAGAGGGCTGCAGGGACTCATGAAGGTCTGAGGATCAGGATATCCCTCCCATGTGTGTCAGCACACAGGGCAATGTGTTGTTGACCGCAAGCTCCCATCTGGCTTCTGTGAGCAAAAAAAACCTCTCCCTGCCTTGCAGGACATGCCAGGAGATGCAGCCATGTGCTACTCCAGCTTCACCACCCACTCCCTGGTCTCCCCTGGCTATCGATGTGCCTGACTGGGAGATGGAGCCATGGGGTAAGGCACTCATTTGATTTCCACACCCCAGTGCTGGAGAGCCTACGAGAGCCTGCAGAAGCTGCTTTGCAAAGTGCTGTGCCCGTAGGAGATGTGTGGGCAGATTTGATGCTCCCTGACCCAGCATTGTGCCCGTCCAGTGTTGCTGTGCAGGAGGAGTCAGAGCTGCTCTGCACAGCCATGGCATCCCTTCCTGCCCACACGACTCCTCCAGCTCACCCAGGGGCTCCTGCCAGTGATGGTGAAGCCGCCCAGCCCTTGCCAGCTAGCCCCGTGGGCAGACAAATACTGTACAGTGAGTGTGGGGGGGACAAGGCGACGCAGACCCCCAGCCCTCACTCCCTCCCCCTCTTTGCACTAAGGTGTGTCCCTGCAAGCCTGCTGCTGACAGCAACGGGCTTGGGGACTGGCTTTGTTATTGTTGGGTTGTGGTTTGTCTGAGTTTTTTACAACTAGAAACAGCAATAAACTCTATTTTAATATGCATTGGCTGGGCACTGTCAGTGTGTGGCCCAAGACTGCCAGGAATGGAGGGTGCTGCAGGGGTTGGAGGGCTTCCCCATGGTGGAACCCCTTTGAGATCTAGCATAGGTGAAGCTGTAGACCCTGATCTCTGTCATCCTGAATCGTTGGAATGCATGTGACAGCTCCTGCCCTGCCCACAGGAGAGATACCCCTTCCCCAGGGCACATGCCCTGTGATCTGCCCACACCATTCAAGCGACAGTGGGAGGGTGCAGGACCTTGCACACTGTGAGGATGAAATAACTACAGAATGCTGCTGTGTTGTGAGGAGTTTATTCTGTTTGCCAGGCCATGGTGACATCTCTGCCTTGCTATGGGTCATGGAGGTCCACTGTCTTGCACTCCAGATCTTCATGGGACTCCCCCTATCCCATGACATGCCTTCTCTGCTGCAGACCTCCCTCTTCTCCTGCTTTTGGGACTGGAGACCTTCCAAAGCTCTGTGCACTTCAGCCCACTGTGAGGTATGGGTTAACACGGAGATGATCCCATCAGAAGGTGCTGGGTGAAGGCAGCAGGCTTGCAGGCAGGCAGGCAGTAGATTTCCTCCTGTGCCCATCACTTGTTGACGCAGTACTTCCAGAAACAAGATGGGAGAAAAAGGAAGAGACTCCCATGAAAGGGGCCGCAGCAGACTTTGGCTACAGCAGTTAAGTTGAAAGGCAGAGAGATGTCCATTTCTTCTCCCAGGGTCTCTTGACTTTGGAGTCAGTCCTAGGAGCTGAAAGATTTAGCCCCCACCATGGGCACCTTCCACCCCAATTACAGGTACACTCCACCACGAGTAATGACCATCCTTTGCTTCAACCATGAGCAACCTTCATCCCAAATCATGAGGATCCCCTACCGCAAGCCCAGCTCCTGCTCTTTGCAGGTCAGTGGTGGGTGAGGCCCGGGACCCACTAGGACCTGGACACTCACCTCTCTTGCTAGGTTGCTGAGAGGCCTGGTCAGTCTGGGTAAATCCCTGGCTCTGGAGCTCACCCACTGCCACCATATTCCAGAGAACTGCATCAAGATCTTCCACCTGCCACAGCACAGCAAACCCATCTTTGATGAGTAGTGTCCACCTGGAAAAAAACAGCCCCAAAGCCTCTTCCTCTCACTGCTGCCTCAGGGAGGGAAGCACCTGAGCAGGATCTGCTTCAGGATCCATTTACTGCCTGATAGGGCTGGGGTTTGCTGGCATCTTGTGGGCAGCCAGCTCATGGGAATCCTGTGTCCCACGGCATCTCCCTGGGCCACCCTCCACTATGCCAGAGAGGCATCTTCACTCACCAAGTGGTTGGGGACATCCTCCTGGAGAGTGCTTTTATTTCCTGAAAAAAAAGACAGTGCATGAACTGCCCTGAGCAGTCAGGGACTGAGAGTCTAGCACAGGGGGCATGAGCCAAGGGAAGACACATCAGAAGGAGAGAGGACACAGTACCATTACCTGCTTCTCTCCATGCTCCCCTGCAAACATGCAGCACTGCTTGCTTTGTCAGGATGCAAACCTTCACATTCTCCAGAGCATCCCAGTGCTTGCCCCCTGCCAGGTGTGCCTCCACACTAGTCCTGTCCTTGGGTCCAGTTCACTTCGAGCTCTGGGACTCACCCTTTCTGCCAACTGCTTTCTGGTGCTGTCTCACTCCTTCCCCCAGTGCAAACAGAGCCTGGTTCAGGTTCCTGGGTGCCTGGAGTCCTGCTAGAGATTTGCTATCAGCCAGGAAGTCAGCTGCACCATCAGCCAGGTTTAAATCCGTTTACATGAGGTCTGTGTCGAATGGGGAGATAGTGACAATGACAAAGGGGTTCCTTTGAAGTGTGCTTGTTCCTCAGGCAGTGGGACGGAGAGCCTGAGCATGGTCTACAGATCATGAGAATGACAGGCATGTTGTTTGAGGGGGGTGAGGGTTCATCTCTTCTGCCCATGCATCTCAGCCTCAAAATGGTGGTTATGGCACTGCAGGTGTGACCTCGGCAGTATTGAACAGAGGGGAAGGATCATCTTTGTTCTGCATTGATGCTCCCGCTGATGCAGCCCAGGACCACTGATGACTCCTGGCCGTCTTTGTTGGAGGGCATGTTGCTGGCTCTTGGTCAACTCAGTGTTGCCCTGATGTGCCTTGGTGCCTGGGGTTGCTCTTTCCCAGGGCAGGGCTCAGCAGTTCTCCTTGCTGGACTGCATGAAATCCCCTCTCAGCCCATCTCTCCAGCCTGTCTTTGTTTAACTGGAAACCAGCTGATGTGTCAGGGACTTTCCAGCACTCATCCTTCAACTCATCCCTCCTCCAGTGCTTGCCTGTGCATAGACCCCCGGAAGGTCCCGTTAAGGTCTGGGAGTTGAGCAACCCTAAGCACTTGACCTTGGGGTTGTATCTCCTTTGCCTTAGACAAAGCTCTGGAAGTCCCCATGAGTCAGCTGAGGGACTGGAGGAGCCCCTCAATTCCAGAGCACTGGGAAGTTGCCATACTTGGGCTGCTCACAGGGGCTGCACAAGAAGACAAGGGCACAAGCTCTGCCCAAGTGACTTTTCTCCAGCATCGGAAAACCCAGAGTGTCTAAACTGACTGTTTGGTACCAACATGTATAGCCCAGGAGCACAGCGTGGGCACGAATGGGTATCACCAGCACAAAGTTCGGCAGATGCTGGCTCTGCTGCCCAAGGTCCCCCAGTGCACTGGCTGCAGGCAGTGGCACACGATGAGGCACTGTGTTGTGGCAAGGCTCCCAGCACACAGTGCCATTGGACAGTGACATGCTGACACGGTGCCATCAGACAGTGCTGCACCAACACAGTGCCACCAGGCTCTGCCACATAGACACAGTGCCATTAGACAGTGCTGCACCAACACGGTGCCATCGGGCAGTGTCGTATGGACACAGTGCCACCAGGCTGTGCCACATAGACACAGTGCCATCAGACAGTGCTGCACCAACACGGTGCCATCGGGCAGTGTCATATGGACTCAGTGCCACCAGGCTGTGCCACATAGACACAGTGCCATCAGGCAGTGCTGCACCAACACGGTGCCATCGGGCAGTGTCATATGGACTCAGTGCCACCAGGCTGTGCCACATGGACACAGTGCCATCAGACAGTGCTGCACCAACACGATGCCATCCGACAGTGCCACATTGACAAGGTGTCATTCGACAGTGTCACATGCACACGGTGCCATGAGACAGTGCCGCGGCAGTCGGGAGGCTGGTGGCAGCCCTGTGAACAGAGCTGAGTCCACCCCGGACTCGAGCAGTGCGCAGGGCTCACTCCACACGTGAACTGCAATTCCCTCATCTCCACGGAGGGTGTCAGGAGAACATCGAGTCTAAGAGGGATGTTTTGTTTGAACGCCCCAGGCTGGCTGGTTACCAGGGCAACGCTGTCACCCCATAGTACCCGGACACCTCACCCGAACTCTGCTCTCTGCAGATCACAACAGCGAAAGCAGTCCCTCAGCTCGTCTCTTGTCCGACCTGGTCGCACCAGGAATGGGTTCAACTCTTCATGTGCTACTCCTAACGATACTGGGGAAAACCCTCCCCATGCCTGATGGTCCTTCTGCCCAAAGAGAAACCGAGGGAAGTTGTGCTGCTCTGCAGCAGCAAAGCCCCCATGAAACACCAGATACAAGCCAGATGGTCTGAGCCAGTGCTTGCTGCCAGCCATGAAGTGCTGCACAGGGATAACACTCACCTGTCTGTCAGGCACAAACACAGACCCACACTGATCATCCTTACCTTGGCCACTGCTGCTTTCAGGATGAACAGGATAAGCACTGATGCAACAAGCTCTCAACAGCAGCACCAAGGTGATGACTATTATCTGGGAAGGCATCTTCTCTCCTTCTCCAAGTCTTCTATGGGTGAGGGAATGTGGGGTGCTGTGCTTTTAAGTCCTCCCAACTCTCTGTGATCGATATGCTCTCATTGGGTGGGTTGTCTTTTGTCCCAGCTGACCATCAGTCCTGATGACAACTGGCCCTGTTCTCCCACCAGTCCAATCTCTGTTGCTTCTGAATGAGGACACTTGATAAATGCTTTGCTGGGTTTTCAGGAACTCTGCTGGTTATGGCTGTGCCAGGGGAGGGAGAGATGTGGAAGGCTGAACGGTTTAACCAAGCCTCTGGTGGGGCTTGGAGGAGGATCAGAAGAGAACGCAGGACCATTGTTTGGACAAAACATACAGATCCAAGCTTCCTTTTTGCATGATTTTCCTCCCCAAGGCTTACCACATCTTCCATTCCTTTGACATCTCATGGCAACATGAGAGCAGGAGCAAAGTCTTTGGCTACTCAGGCATCCCAAGCTGACTCTCAGTGGGTGCCCAGGTGTCTAATTGCAGGACTCAGCAAGTGATGAGAGGCAGACTCAAATTGCCTCCTCCACTGTGTCAGCAGGGATCTGGCTCAGTTCTCCCATGTCCAGGATGCCATTTGAGACCCCATTTTTATTCACTTCACTTTCAAGTTACCATTGTAGCAGCCAATTGGATTTGTTTCTTATTAAATCACTTTGCCTAGAAGGCATAATTCAGAGGAACTCAGTTGAAACAGTTTGCTTTGATGACCTCAGACAGGCCAGCTTTGCTGTGACAGCATAGAGTGCCACATTTCCTGAGAGCAGTGAGGAAGAGTTTGACAGACACAGAAGATCTTAAGCTGCAAATCAGCTTGGGATGTTGTTCATGGGAGCCTTTCCTGAGGAAGGTTGGACAGAATGTTTGGAACCTTGAGAATCTATTTTGCAGCCAAGAGGTTGAACATGACCCTGCTGACCACAAGGCAGAGAGACAACAGTGTCTGCACAGCCAGGTGCAGGCTCTCATTTTTCATGATGTGGTTGAAGGTGCATTAACAAGAGATCATTAGTGCTGTCTGCAATTCCCTGTCTGCCAGGCACAGATCAGACTGGGAGACAGATGAGTTGAAATGTTCATCCATCCATGCCACTTAGCTGGGACCTTTCTCCTGACAAAAATCCATATCCAGCCCCTGTTTTCCAGCTGCTCAATCCCCTCAATGCTCATTTCATGCCATATAATGAAAACTCCTGGAGGCAGGTTCATCACTTCTTCTGTTAGGACAAGGGCAGTAAGCTTGGAGAGGGACACCATGGGAAGAAGGAATGGCTCCAGGCCACCCTGGGAACCCGCCTGAGGCTACAGGGCCATTGCAAAGGTACCTTGCACAGAGAGGCTGAAGAATGGCTTTGCTCAGTGAGCTCTCAGTCCCACATCCCTTGCAGATACTAGATGCTAGACAGCACCTGGGATGGCTGCAAGATGGAGTAGCTCTGGGTTGCTCCAGAGCAACTGCAGTGGCTGACAGAATGGAGAGTGGGCAGAGCAGGGCAGGGTGGACTCAAGGCAGTGGCAGATCTGGGGTGCGGGCTGCAGCCTGAGATGCCACTCTACATCTCTGCCTCCCATTGCTTCCACAGGCAAGTGGGGAATCTTCCTTCATCCTGGTAGCGTGCACAGTATTAGATCTTCATCTTTCCTTGCTGTTTCAGGAGCTGTTGTCTCCCTCGTGTTTGTCTCCTGGCAGCCGCAAAAGCCCCATTAGCCCCCGCACGGCAATTTTCCACCCTCCAGTACTTCATTGTTCTGGCAGCTCAGCTCTCTGAGAATTAGTAACAAAAAATACCCTCCTGCACACTCCTAAACCTGCTGTTTCTAATGAAGAGTTGTTCTCAGCTGCATTCTTCTCATGGCTTTGATCTGGTAGCACCAGAGGCTGCAAATGCTGCCAGCAGCAGAGAGCCAGGAGAGAGCCCATCGATCACGGTGAGTCAGAGCTTCCACAAACCTACGCTCCAAACACCTCCGGCACTGTGCTGTGGCCCTGGGGCCAGCATGAGGAACATCAACTGACCTCCAAGGTGGTGTCCAAGGATCCATCACTGGCTCACCCATCTCCAGGCTTTGTAGGGACTGTGGGACACCCATGAGCAGTGTGGAAGCCAGGTTGTTGACATACGGGCCACTGCAGCAGAGGGACTCAACCAGATGCCCTGCTGCATGGACTTGGTTATGCTGGGGACCTGCCCCTGGACCCAGTCCTCACCTTTCCTGCTCGACTCCTAACACCCAACCAGGCAGCATGGGGTGTCATGCAGACACATGGCGGTGGCAGGTCTCTCCTGGAGCACATCAAGACTTTGCCTTTGTGGTGAGCATCACACCTTGCTCTGGTTCTGCAGAGCCCCACGCGCCGCTCACATCTCTGAAGTGAAGCAAAAAACCACTCTTGTGTGAAGAAAAAACCCTCTCACATCCACTCGGAAACTTCAGCTGCTAAAATACCATCTGGAAATGTCACAAGCCTTTTGCCTTTTTCTGTTTTGCATGAACATCTCTGTTTCCTACAGAGCTTCAACCACCCCCTGGGCCGGGGTGAGTCTTCACTACTGGTGGGTAACCTGCCTGAAAATTACCCACAGGGATCCCAGCACCACCACCCTGCCAAGAACTCAGAGAAGAGCTGGTTTTGATCTTTAGAGACCTGGGAGGCTGTTAGAGAAGCATCAACTGAACCCAGCAACCAACAAGTTGGCCACAGGAGCCAGCATAGCCTCACTGTGCTGGGCCAGCAGCTCCCAACAAGCAGCCCAAGTCTGGACTGGCACCATGCCTGCTCTTTGCTTGGCCTGGAGAGCTTCAAGCATGCAACAAGGGTAGCATTGACCAATGCTTGTGCTGAACAGATGCCTGCCACAACACAGTGACCTTAGACTTAAGATTGCAGTGTTTTGGCTCCTTCTTGCATCAAGATTTCAAATTCTCTGACCTCCACCTTGTTTAGCATGAGGGAACTCTTCAGGTCTGGCTTTTGGTTTGTTTGCTAAACACCTGAAAATTTTAAAAAAGGCCATTTCATGTGATCCAGAATGATACCAGATACCTGTGACCTGACTTTTTCATTTCATCAAAAAGAGGAAGTGAAACAAATGAAAGAATATCAGACTTGTTTCAGATGACTTCCACAGGAACTTTGTTGGCAGCAAAAGGTGTGTGGGTAGCACCCATGTTCCACTGAGCAGCTCTGGAGACAGTCCCCCCATGGTTGTAGGCACAGCCTCAAGAACACCCACAGAACAGGACTCAGAGATGAATCCCTGTTGAAGCAATAACCAAGCTGCCAGCAGCTGCTGAGGAACCACCTTCCCACACATGACAGCAACAGGCAGACCTGCCATGGATGCAGTTCTCCCAGACAAACTCCAGGTTTTCCCAGTGCCTTTCCCAGATGCTGCTCAGGCAGGGCAGAACTAGTCTTGTAACACAGGGAGAATCAGCACAGGGACCAGTTTTCCAGAATGAATCAGTGTTATTAAAAAAAAAAAACCAGCTTTGGTTCACAATTATTGTTTCCACACAAGTGAAAAAAAAAAACAACCCCAAAAACCCCCAAATAATAAAAATCTCCTCTTTCAAAGAGGTTTATATATATATGTATGAGTATACAGATAGACTTGCAGTAGTATCCATACTGTACACACACAGAGAGACAAACATAGAAGTGGATAAGTAGACAAAAGTTTGGGGTCTTTCAGCTTCGGTCTCTATTCCTTACACTTTGTTTCAAGAGCAGCAAAACCACAGAGGGAAGCTCTGAAGAGACTCATCTCGCCCACTCATAGCAGCTGTGCCTGATGCCTGCCCGTGCAGGTGCCTGCCCCTCTCCTGTCCCCAGCAGAGCACAGGCAGGTCCCAGCGGGCAGCCATCGTGCCTGAGGTTGCTCCTCCATCTCTGCTTGATGCTGCGATTCGGGTGCCAGGAGCTGCTGGTGTGCCCTTGCCTGCCCACTATGATTCCCAGTCAGCTGGCACACGCGGCTCATAGCCGGAGAAAGCTGACGCCTGTGGGCTGTTGATGGGCAGCTGAGGCAGCTGGCAGGGGCTACAGATGTCCGGTGCTGCTGGCTCCAAGTTGTCCTGCCACACGGTGGTATCACCTGGCTGCAGCACGGTCCTGCGGTCATGCTGGGAAGCACGGATCGGCTGCCCCCTGCTAGCTTTCTCGCTGGCTGGCAGCCTCACGGAGCTGAGTGGTATGCAGTGTCCTGCCATGCCAAGGCTTTCCTGCAGATCCTCCTGGCCGAGGCTCCTGCCGATTACAGGTAGAGGAAGGCAACTTCCTGATCCTAGGGCTGGGCACTTGCATTTAGAATAAAGCTGGAGGTGCAGGGACAGCCACATCTTGGAGGTCTGGTAGACCCTGTCACCTGTGTAGCTGTCTCTGGTCAGTCCCACCAGCACTGGCTGCTCCAGCACATCATCCTCACCATGTGCCTCCTCACCCTTCTCCAGCTGCAATGAAACTTGGGAGCCCAAGGCGTGACCCAGCTGGGTGAAGGTGCAGGATAGGTTCCTTCCCTCATGCTGCTCTGGCCTGAACCCGTTGGCACAGTACCCACCCAGGTTCTGGGAAAGACTTGCCTCCGGAAGAAGCTGAGCAGTGGGTGTTGTCTGCACCCTGCAGGAGGGGAGTGCAGATGGCAGGAGAAAGGAGACGGAGTCCTCCTTGAGCTGAAGGGTGGGTACCCAGATGGGCATGCTCAGGTCCCTTTTGAGGACAGCCTGTCAGGAAACAGGAAGTCAAGCAGTCAGCCTTGGCTTGCTGAGACCCCAGACAGCCCCAGGTTGAGTAACCATGCACCCCAGGGAAGGAGAACAGTCCCAGGCAGCCCTTCTGATGGGGTCACACCCCACAGGGCTCTGCAACACAGGGCACTGGTGCTGGGAGACAGTCACAGAGGCTGTCACACTGCTGATTTTCAAGCTATGCTCCAGCTGTCAGGTGCCAGTAGAACAGCTTTCAGCTGCTCAGAGACATGAGCAGCAGAGCCATGAGTAATCCTTGGGCAAAAGCCAAGAAGAGCAGGAAAGCAAAGGGCACTGAGCAGGAGTGGGACAGCAGAGCCACCTGCCACCTCCTCTCCACGATGGGGCAAGGGAGAGCTGAGCAGGGTAGCTAAAGACTAAGTACCTTGCTCAAAGAGCTCAGCAATTCATTTTGCCCCCAGAGTGCTCAAAGGGCTGCTCAACCTAGGCTACTGCCACCCCCAGCACTGTGAAGCTGGGAGGCAGTGGGAAGCTGAGACATGCATGGGCTGGAGGCTGGAGGAGGACGGGGCACTCACCAGCACTTTTGGGAGGTGCATCTCCGAGGTGCTCAGCAAGATGTGTAGCTGGACACAGCAGAGCCCAGTGATGATCAGCAGAAACACAGAACTCAGCATGGCAACAAGGACCCAGGAAAAGCCTGCCAGGAGGTAACAGCGGGCTGAAAGGTGGAAGGACCCCAGATGGTATCACCTCTAGCCCCAGAGTCCCTGTGGCAGACTGTGATGTTCAAGATGGAGATGTAGGGCAAGCCCAAAATGAATGTTGAGAGAGTATCTCCTCAGTGGCACAGAGGATTGCTGGGCCACCAAGTCTAAGCTTGACCAGAATGTCTGGGGAGTGAGTAACCCACACCTCCAGATGTGTCTGTGTCACAAGCAGGTCCTGAGACTGAACTACAGTGTTGGAGGTGGTGAGGAGCTCCTACCTGAAGGGCTTGCTGGAGTCACCAGGCACTGCTCAGCCTCTCGGATCTGCTCCTTGTCCATGCCCACAGCCACTGTCCGGATACAGTATTGTGTGCTGGGCTTCAGGAACTCAAAGGTACAGGGCACTTTCTTCCCTTTCTGTTTGCAGGGCACCTGGAAGCAGAGCGGGTGTGTGGCCAAGGTGGCTGGAGGTGGGGTATGTGCACAGCTCTTCTCCCCAGTGTGGCCTTGACACACTTGCCCTGTGCTGTAGAGCATAGACCCTCTTCTCTGCTCCCCAGCACTCCAGCACTTGTCTTGTCACCCCAGGAGGTGTCCAGCTCCCAGAGCATCTCATTGAACACCTGCTGCATGCTTCTACCTGAGCAGAAACTGTAACAGGCTTTTCCCACTCATGCAGTCTAGAAGAGAAGGATCTTCTGCCACCCCCAGCCTGTGAGTCCTGAGATGGGGCAAAGCATTTCTCATCTGCTTGAACTGCTGGGTGTGGGCAGGGCTGGGACATCTCAACGGGCACAGGTATCACCGATCTGATGCAACTGGACACGAGCATCTTTGCTCCACCAAGAAAACCTTCAAGTTCTGTGCCCTCCGAGTGTTGCCCACCCTGCCACGTACTTGCTGGAGGATGGCATTCCCTTCGTACAGGCTCAGCTGGTACTGCAGCTTCCACAGCACTCGGTCCACTGGCCTGTAGGAGCCGTTTTTCCTTCGGAAAGGAGTGAGGGGCGTGGTGATGTTTACACTGAGGATGTCACCATGGAGCAGCCAGGATAATGCTGGGGGCCCTACAATTGCTGCAGGGAGGGAAGAAAAGTAAAGGAGAACGAAAGAAAAAAAAAAAAAAAGAAGAAAAAGAAGAGCAGGAAAATGAAGCCCTTTTAAACAGAAGGCATATGATGTTTTTTCTCTTGGACATCCTACTCTCAGCACACAGAAACATCCTCTGGTCTTGCCTGATAGCAACTTGTCCTGTGAAACCAGCTCAAGAAACAGCAGACACCACATTTTTGTGACAGTCAGTGCTATTTCTGCCTCCTCAAGTGACACCAAGCAGTCCAGGACAGACCTGCTTGCATCTCTGTCTCCCTGTTGCTAAACACCTCACCTTTGAGCCATCTGACGATGCTCCAGAGACTCACTGTGGAGTGCACCAACTTCTCTTTCAGCTAAGTGCATCCATTTCCATGCCAGCTGGACGCAGAGGGAATTAAAGAGGGAACCCAAGCAGCTGACAGCCATCCTATTCCAGCTCCTGGCACATTCGGCTCATTGCAACACTCTCCTGTGAGGTGGGTTAGGTCCTGAAGCTTTTCTCTGCTCCAAAAGAGAGGGGTTTTGGACAGGACAGCCACTCTGTGGCTGCATCTCACGAACACAGCAGTCAGGGCAAAGGCAGTGCTGGAGGGACTACTCTTGCCTCACCCAGCCTGCATCAGTTTCATCTTTCTGGGACAAAATGACCTCACTCAGCATCTCCCAGATGCATAGCAAGGATGAACAGGAGAAGCATTTAGAAGACAAACCTGGAGGGCTATCCTTCTTCCTACCCTACCTCACTGTGTTTCTCATAGTGTCTGAGTGGCCTAGGGCCTCCCATCTCTGGTCCATGTCTCGCTGCATCTCCATTTCTGTCCCCTTGCTCTTCAACCATCCCTTCCCCAGCACCTTTATTCCCATCCCTTTTTCCTCCTAGTGGGGCTCTTGGCACTTTTCCCACCAATATCCTCCTATGATTTCCCACTGTATCCCACCTGACCTCTCCAAGGACCCCTCTCCCCATTGTCCCCCCAAAAAGAGCAGGAGCTGCAGAAGCTCCCTGGTCCTTACTGTCTCTGTATGGCTGCAGCTCACTGGAATAGGCCCACTCAGACGACTGGCCTCTGGCCACTGCTCTCACTCTTGCCCAGTAGATGTCATGGATCTTGTCAAAATACAGCTCACACACCCAGGAGGAGCCAGTGCTGTTCCCCCAGCAGGCGTCTGCTTTGGTCCAGTGGAAGGCTCTGCCCATGGAGAGAAAGCAGAGACTTGGGATTTCTCCTTTTGGGTGCCCTCCCAGCCAGAAGGGATGCCTGGGTATTGCTGTCCTGCCTGGGTGGGAAGTGTGGGAGAGGCAGCAGCAGCAGCAGCAGTCTGGGCTGTACTAGGAAGAGCAGCACCAGAGGGTCTGGTTCCTTCTTAATGGCACCGGTGGGACAGCACCTAAAATGCTGCACCTTGACCTGTTCTCTACTACAAGAAAAATCACATTCACATCAGAGAGAGCCTGCTGAAGGGCCAAAAGATGACCGAGGGCTGGAGGCATCTGTGGTGTGAGGGAGGCTGAGTGAGCAAGGCTGCTCAGCCTCAAAAGAAGGTGACTTTGGGTGGGAGGATTTTATTATTGTTATGGAGTAAAGAAAATGAAGACTTCTTACTGGTGGTCAATCAAAGAATGAGAAACATTGGGCATAGTTTGAAATAGTTTGGGCATAGTTTGGGCAATGTCATTTTAGCATAAGGGCGAAAAAATTTCCCTCAAACCAAAAGAAACCCCTTTTGTTTTTCCTGGGAGGGTGACAAGGCAAGGGAAGAGGTTACCCAGGCATGTCATGGAGACCCCATCCTTGAAAGTGGACCATACTCAAGAGGATACAGTCCTGAGGTGGCCCTGCCTGCACAGAAGTTGGACAAGCTGCTCTCTAAAGATCCCTGCCAGCTCTGCTGTTACTCTGATGTTTACTGCTGGCTCCTCTGGCTGCTGTGGGCTCCCAACAGCCCTATGGAGGGTGCAGGTGGACAAGCTACCTCTGCCCCTCTCCTCCCTGCCGTTCCACCTACCCTCTCCTCCACTCCACCTCGTACATGGCATCGCCAGGGGAGCCAAGGTCCGGCTCCCACCGCAGGAAGACGTGGAAGTTTTGTGCCTCCAGCCTCACTTCCCTCGGAGGCAGCGGCTTCCCTGTGAGGGGCCAAAGGAAGGGGTTGAGCCAGCACCGCTCCGCACCACACTGCTCTTGCCAGGACTGCTTGGCCGTGCTGCACAGGTCCCCCTGTTCTACACAGGCGTTGTGGGGCCTCCCACTGCAACCCACAGCTTCAGTTCCATGCAGGCAAACACCAGCTCCCTGCCAGGACCGGACAACTGCTGGTTGCCAACTTTGTGCCCGTCCCAAGGATCTCCCGGGCACCATGAAATAGCCCACCTGTGGTCCTGCAACAGGCACCAGCTGCCTAAGGAGGCAGCTGCTAACCCCAGGTTTTCTTTACCGTCACACCTGCAACACGTTCAGTCCCCTCCTCCCTGTAGGTACCTTCTGTAGGTCTGACAGTTGTGCCCCTGCTTCTCCCCCCGCTGCAGCCAGGGACATCCCCCAGACTTACCGCAGAGCAAGGTACAGCTGGCCAGGAAAAGAAGCAGGCTCAGGACAGGGCTCATGCCGTTGTGCCCTGTCCATCTGCCCCCGGCTCTATGCTGCCATGCTGGGTGCAGTGGGGACAGGACGGGAGCGACAGGGCTGCTCTGCCACCCGCAAACACGACAGGCAGCCGGAACCTGTGAGTATAGAAATCGTTTTCTTCCTGAAGCTGCAGCCAAGCAATGCTCACTGCAGGCGTGCCTGGCACGGGGAGGTGCCTGCTGGGAACGGGGTGGAACGAAACAGCAGCAGGGCAGTTGCCTTGGAGCTGCTGTGCCAAGTGGGGCCACAGGCACAAGAGGCAGCTGCCACACTGCTACGGCACCACGCACGTGCTGCAGGGACATTCAGCTGCACCCACCTCTAGCTGGTCCCTCGGGTGGTTAGTCCCTCCCTAAGGGCAGCAAAAAGCCTCACTGCCAGCATCACCGGGACACAGGGCTGAGAAAGCTCTGGGTCTGATGCTCACTGCGCTGGTGGTGACTCAACTCTGCTTCAGGAGTGACTCACTACCATTGAGACACCTCCAGCCTCCCGCAGCCCCGGTGGCACTGGTAGGAGATTGTGCACACCAGCACCTGGCTGGGTGCCACGGGACCCCTCTACATACCCTCTTAGGGCGCTATGCCCTTAGCAGAGACCTCAGTCTGTGTGAGCCACGTGCTGTAGCTGATCTCACTGGGCAGTGGTGTGGCAGCCCTGCACAGCTCCAGGTGGCCTGAGGCACGTGGCCATCCTGCATACTCTTTCCTCCTCCCAAACCTGGGCAACAGCTTCTTAGCTTGGCCTTGCTCCACTACTCAGCTATGGAGGAGTTCCTTTCCCTGTTCTTGCCAGCTCTGGAGGGAACATTAGTCTCCAGGACTTTGAGCCCACCAACACCAACGTGCCAGCTGTGGGACTCGTTTACTGGCAAAGGTGCTTTTTCTCAGGTTTTTGCCAGGTGGAGAGCCTGGGGCCACTTCCAGAAGCACATTGGTGGCAGCATCCTCCTGGCTAGACTGGATATCCACACAGCTGGCTAACTCCCATCTGTTACCTCTTGCTCTTCCCATTTTACACTGACTCAGCACTGACATTAGGAGTCTGACCACTTCAGCAGGGGTCTGCAAAATGCTTTCCCCAGGTTTTCTGAGCCTCGCAAGAGTTCGGAGCTTCAAACAAGGAGGAGCAGCCACCAAGTGGTGACGGGCAGCGGCACACCGTTGGTGAGAACTCTGAGCCCCGAGGCGAGACCTCCAAAAAGCCAGACCTAAAGCTCGGCAGTGGATGTAGGCTTTGCCCTGTTCTTAATGCCAGCACAATCCTCCTGGTTTCACAGCAGACCTCTGTAAAGGTTCCAGCCACATCTCTTCAGGGCTACTTTGGACTCGCAGAAGTGCAGAGCAGCATCAGCCCCCAGGAAGAACCCTCTGGGTGGGCAGGGATGGGGCTGCTCCTGCTGCAGGAGCAGGCAGCATGCAAGGGACGAGCATCTTGGCAGCAGCAACGATGGCTGCAGGATGGTCCCTGCCAGCCCCTTGCTGGCCCCAGCCACCTTTTCTCCTCCACCTTGGCCAGAGAGCAAAACTGAGCACCCCTGTTGTGGTTTCTGTTAAAATGTGGTTCAGTGGATACTCTGTGGCTAATATTGCAGAGACCAAACCCCCTATTCTCTGTGCATCCTCCCGTTCACCTGCATCTCCATCACCCTGAAGCACTGTGAGTGCCCCCTACGCTGGGCCACGCAGCTGCACATCCGGCCCCTGCCATCACGGGAACCCACGAGAGCAAATGTGGTAGAGGTGCCCACACCCACCACGCTCTGCCAAAGGCTCAAGCGATGCCACACAGGTTCCAAGAGCATTTGTTGGCAGCACCAGCAGGGACAGTCCTGTGTCCTCTGTCTGCAAGGCTGCAGAGATGTCCCACAGCAAATTATTTGGTTTTGGTGGTTGGTGCCCTTTTTTCCGGCTTGGAATCACTTTTCTTTCTTCCTTCCTTTCTCGTTACCGGTGCCTCATCTGGCTGAGGCTCCCCACACTGGCAGCCCCGGGCCAGCTCAGCAGTGCCCTCTGTAAGCAAGTGTTGAGAAGCACCCAGCCTTGGCACCCAGCACCTGCTTGCAGGGACCAGTAGCAGCTTGGGTACAGAAGAGACCACAGGACCAGGGGCAGGACAGAAACCAGGCATTCCTGCAAAATCAACACCAAGGTTTTGTCTGTGCCACCAGTGCTGCAGGCTGGGTGCAGACCTGCAACCCCTGCTCTGCTCTAGACCCTGCACATGGCTCAGTGTCACTCCACATGCCCTAAGCCTTTGGCAGCCCCTCAAAGGACAGAAAGCAGCAGAGCTTAGAGCATAGCACCGTGTGGCCACACAGACCAGCAGAGCCATGGACTGTGGCACCACCAGAGCTCACCAGCATCCTTCAGCTCTGCCAGGAGGCAAAGAGGGCACTGCAAGTCCAGGCAGAGCGCAGCAGCAGCTAAGTGTCACCCTTGGGGCACCTTCTTGGCTGTTTCTGCACTGTGCCCAAGGCTGGCAGTAGCTGGCAGCCTCCACAGAAACCACAGCACAAGTGGAGACCGGGCCAGTGCCCCAGGGGGCAGAACAGCCAGTGGGAAAGACGACATATGGCCAGCGGCAAACTGGACAGATTCTTTAATACTACCCTTGTCAAGAACACCTTATGCCTGCTGCCCACTCCAGGACCTTCCTGCTCCTGAGGCAGAGGCCAGGCAGTGCGAGAGGGCACGGGACACCAATAAGGCTGTGACCTTTGGGACAGGAAGGGAAGACAACCCAGGCAGGAAATGTCTTAGCTGTCTCAGCACACGGAAAGGGGTATTTAAAGAGCTCTTCCAGTGCTTCCCAAAGCTCACCCTTCAAAAAAAAGCTTCTCCCTTTCCCATCAGCTCTGCACTGGGCAGAGCCCAGCACAATCCACCCCACAATGCACCACTGGTGAACTGAGTGCTGCCCCTAGTACCCTCAGCTCATCTCCCTCATCCTGGACCTGTGGGCAAGACAAGGCATGGATGCACCCAGTAGTGCTGAACAGTTACTCCTGAGCAGCCTGGGAGCACCTCCCCTCCCCAGCCCTCACTCAGTGTCCTCAAAGCAGCAAGCATTACAGATGCAGCCATCTCCATGCCCAGGAGATCAGTGCCTGCCACAAGCAGGACGCAGGAAGCCTGCTGCCAGCCCAGGGCACCCAAGATCAGGGCTGCAGAGGAGCCAGGGGGACAGTAGGTCTCCCATGTCAGAGGGTGCTGTGGGGAGATGACTGACAGCACCAGCCCAGCTTCCTCAGGGCTGGAGGCACCCAGGAGGGCACAGAGGGAGCAGATAGTGCCATGATGGCATCAGTCATAAGTGCCCTCTGCTGTCTTACTGGGCACCGTCATCTGCCTCCACCCCTCCACCAAGCCAGGAGTCCAGTCTAAACTTTCCCAGGTAAAACCCATCCTCCGAAGGCCTTCTCCAGGTAGCGAGCTACTGCCAGAGTCAGGTGGTCGTTGTAGGAGGCTGCCACAAGCTGGATGCCCAGCGGCAGCCCCTCGCTGCTCAGGCCCAGCGGGCACTGCGTCACAGGCAAGCCCAAGACGTTGAAGATAGCTGGAAGGGAGAAGGTTGCATGAGAGCAAGCACAGAAACCAGGACACATCACTGCCTGGCTCTGTCAGCACAGGGCAGAGGCTGCTGCTCTGTGCCAGAGGGGTGCAGGCAGTGCAGACAACCACAGAGGTTCCCTGCACCCGTATCTCGTAAGGAAACTGCACTCATGAATGACGACACACTTATGTGGCACTTGCTGTGGCAAGCCAAGATCTGCTGTGGGATACTCCTGCTTCAGTTACCATCCCTCCATGACTTGAATATCAGACAGCACTGCAACATGATGGCACCAAGGAGGCTCAGGTGTGGGAAAGACCCATATGAAGTCCCAAACTTCACCCCAAGAGATGCAGCAGCTCTCTCTTGCCTGCTCAGCCCAAGCACCAGCTGTTCGATCATGGGCACGTCCCTTTGGGGCAGGGTGACCCCCTCTGTGAGACCAAACCTGCCCCACTATGGACAGCAGATACAAATGCCACAGTTTTGAAGCATGACCATCAACTTTGCCCCATGTTCTGGAGCAGTGAGGGACCCCTCTGCAATGCAACCCCACTGCCAGGGGTGGAAATACTCTGAGGAGGGTACAAAGGCTCCCAATAGGCACTGCCACAGTGAGCACACCCACAGCCCCTGCCTGCACCCAGCAGAGCAATCAGAGCTCACCTGTGTAGGCAAAGTTGAAGGGCATGCATATTGGGGAGTGGTGCCTGGGAGCTGTGATGGGGTGGGAAGGGTAGAGGAGTACTCCGTCTGGTCCCAGCAGGGCCTCCATTTCCTCCTGCAGGCTTTTCCCCATGCTCACCAGCTTGGCATTCCCACCAGGGTTGAGTTTCACCAGCTTCTCAGTCAGTCCCAGGGCTGCAGGGCAGGGGCACAAACAGGAAGAGACCGGAAATAGGAGGCTCATGAGTTATGCAGTCTGGAGAGAACATTGTCTGGTTACATGCACCCCCCTAGCTCCTAGAGGAGGCTCCCCAAATCCCCCTCCCTGCTGGCACCTTGGATGTGCACAGCTCCCTGCACAGCTCCACAGGCAACATCTCCCCAGCTTTGCCAAGGGAAAGGCTTTCAGCCTGCTCATTGCTTCAAGTTCTTCCAGCCACTGGGACTGAGCAGAGCTGGCAGAGCAACCTCAGTGCTCATTAGACAGCAGCACTAATTAGCATTCTCTGGTATCTGCTGCTGAGAAACAAGATCAATGCAGATCTTTGACTGGCTCCCTCAAGCTCCAGCCTTTCTGGCAGGAGTCATGGCAGGAGCAAACCCTGCCTGAAGCTCCACCGTCCTCACTTCTCCCAGGATATCCAATCCTACCTATCAAAGATACAGCCAGCTCCCCTTTGAGCAGTGTTTGATGACACCCAGAGTCACTACAAAATTGCAGTCTGAAGTTCCCAGCATGAACTCCAGAGTCCTTGTGAGGGCACTACGAGGGCAACGTTTTAGTGAACAATTCACCCACCCCTCCACCACTGCTGCACGTCCCAGGCTCCTCCTGGCCTTACCGATCGCTGGGAGAGTGTGGGAAGACATCCCCACGAGCCACTTGATCAGCTCCCAAAGTGGCCACACTGGCTTCCCATGATCCCCCAGCAGGTCTGAGAAGAGCTGTGCCTCCTGGAACACACACACAGGTCCCCTGCTCAGCACTGCTGCTGCCATGCCATGGGGAGCAGCAAGACCCCAGGCTGCCCAACCATCCCAGCACCACCTGTTCCTGTGCCCAGAGCTGGCCATCAGAGGTGTCACATCCCCAGAACCACAAGTGGGGACCTTGCTCTGCGCAGGGGAAGCCATCCCCAAAGTCCCCCATTTCTCAAGACATGATGCTCTGGAGAACATCTCCTGGAGGCACTCGGTGCTGGCATATGGCCGTGGGATCAGAAAAAGGGAGGTAGCAGGGGCCAGGCATGGCCTCCTTAGCAAGTTTGGGTTGGTTTGCTTTCCACCATGGCAGAACACAGGAGGTAAAATACTCCTGAGAGTTTATTTTTGCTGCTAAGTACTTGCTGCATGCACAGATCTGGAAAGCTGCTGATCTCCTGCCTCAGTCCTGGCATCTTAACAGGAATAAATCCTGACCTGCAACAAAGGCAGGACACTGCCTGCTTGGCTCTCTTACCAGCCTGCACTAAGAAGGTCAGCATGGGCCTCTTCCTCCATAAATCATTTTGCTCCTCAGCTGGGAGCCACATCTCATGGAAAAGCAAAAGAGAAGGGACTGTGCAGATTTGAATGAGGTGAAAGAAGGATCAGGGGGATAAAGAAAGAGAAAACCCTGGCAAGAGCTAGGAAGCATAAAGCTCTCTGAGTCTGCCTCCAAACAGCTGGTTCTTCCCTGCTGCCACTGAACTTGTGCCTCTGCCAGCTCAGTCTGACGCACCTGTCCATTGCTATCCTTGGATGACATCATGGCTGACCAGATCTGGAAAGAATACTTCATCTTGTGGATGGCCACGCGCCGAACTTGGACACCCAGCTCACTTTCAAGGTGCTCCACCACCTAAGGGGAAGAGCAGAAAAGGTTTGCTTCTGCAGGGATGTGGCATGCTGCACTCAGCCCATGGGAACCAGGGGCAGCAGAGAGCTTGGGAGCAGCTTTGCTTTGCTTTGCAGGGGATCTTGCAGCTCCTGCCTGCTTCCCTCTGCCCCAAAGAGGGAGCTCTCCTTCATCTGGTAACACCCTTGAAGCTCCCCAAATAGCCCTCCACACAACCTCGGATGTCCCCAAACTGCCCTCTGGCCACCCCAATGACACTCCAAAGAGCACCAAGAGCAGCACAGAAGATTTTGCTGAAAACCAAAACAAGTCCCTTTGTGTGACTAGGTGTGTGACTAGACAGCTACCCAGGCAGATGGCGAACACACAGCTGTCACTTCGCCCTGCAGAAGGCCCCAGAAGGTCTCCTCGACATGGGCAAGAGGTGTTCAGAAAGCAAAATACAGACATTGCAATGGACACTGGGAAAAAAGCTGCGGATGCCCCAGTGTGCTCCAATACTTGGGTGCTGCTGGCAAGGGCATATGCAGCTGTCCACAAGATTTTCCCCTTGTTTCTTCTTCAACACGGCAGAAGAAAAAGATATTTCCATTTTTCTTTCACTGGGAGCATAGGACAGGGACTTGAGGCTGTCTCTGATAAGTTGCAGCCCCTGAGGAGCAGAGCACAGAGCATTCACCTCCAAAGGAGTCCTCAGACTGGTCTCCCCAGGTTTTACCTCCAGGTTCACCCCAGTGAGAGCCAACCTCTGTTCCTTCCTACCTTCTTTTGGGCCTGCAAGATCTCCTTGTCCACGGGTGACACAAAAATGGACCCGCCATCATGATCCATGCAGTGGAATTTGATTTTCTCCAGTGATACTTTTTCATTCAGCTTCAGCCTGGGAAAGGAAGAGCATTTTGCTCACAAATCCATCCCTAGCTCCTCCCCAGCTGCCAGAGATGCATACACACTTGTTAATGCATCCTCAGGACACCTAGAATGTCTCCAGGTCACACTGCTCCACCGATCAGGGCAGGACAGAGAGTCTCTGAGGAGACACAGCCCTTCACTGCTCACAGCCCATCCAGCTGCTGATGGGAAAATTCTCAGCTCTCCAGAAGCACCTTGTGAGCAGAGACCCCAGCCACAGCTAGGGCTGGGAGTGTCACACAAAAGCCACAGAGGCCGAAAAGCAGTAGTGGAGAAAGCAGCTTTGTGCAGGCTGCAGCAAGAAGCAAGACCTGCCCACTCTGCCCCATCTCTGCTCGCTCCTTACTGGTACACACATACAAAAGGCTACTTGGCTCCAGGGAACCATGAAGAGACCTGACAGGGCCATGGCCTGGGATGGAAAGTTCATTATTCAGCCACAGGAAAAAGCAATGTGGAAGCCCAAAGAAAGGCTAGTCCCAGGACAGAAGGGCCATGCTGGATGGTGCTGCTGGACTTCCTGCAAGGAGGACCCAGGTGACCGTGGCTGCCTGTTCCCCAAAGCACGTGAGTGGTGGGAAGCACAGCCTCAACTGCAATGGTCCTGCTGTGGCTGGGGCAGAGTAAAAAAAACAGTAAGGAGCAAACTGGGTGGTGCAGACTTGTCTGGTACAAACAGAACTGACCTGTACAGGTCAGAAAGCAGCTGAGAGCAACTCAGCAGCTTGGAGCAGTGGGAGCAACTCACTTGTTGGTCCCAGGACCAGCCATGACCCTCAGCATCAGCTCCAGGTCCTCCGCGTAGCGGCACATGGGCCCCGTGCACAGGAAGCTGGTCCGCACCCCTTGAGCATTTGGGAACTGGCCATCATTGGGCACCACCCCTGTGGGCACCGAGGGAGACATTGAGTATCACCCTGAGAGCGCCCATGAGCACCACCTCCAGTGGGACATGGCCTCCGGGTGCAAAGAGAAGCTGTCACCAGGGTTTACATCCATCAGCAGTGCTGGCAAGCTGGCAGCAGGGTGCAAAGCAGCCAGCCAGGACACCAGCTGCCAGGGCAACACCCCAGATGCAGAGCCTGACTTTGGGAAAACATCCCATGCTGAGGATGCAACACTGGGGTGAAACACCTGCCACCTGCCATGCACTGGGCAAGCTGCCAACAAGCGGCCTCCCGCTGCTGAAGCTCACGCAACAGGCTTGTCCCGTACAAGAAGCTGCCTGTGCCCTTGCAGCGATCCCACCAGACAAGCAAGGGAGCCCTCCACAGAGGTTCCACCCACATCCCACCTCCTGACACTTCTGCAGGGGAGCAGATGAGATCCCCATGCCCGCTCTACCTGTCGTGGGTTTGTGGCCAAAGATTCCATTGAAGAAGGCAGGCATCCGGATGCTGCCGCCGATGTCAGAGCCCACACCTATGACTGAGCAGGCGGCTGCCAGACCACCGCCCTCCCCCCCTGCATGGGAAGAAACACAGCGAAAAACACAGTGTGGAACACAAGTCACGCAGCAGAGCAGCAGCATCCCAAGGTGGCTGCTGCCCTTTGTGCCAGAAGGGCTCTCACAAGGTGGGAGCTGCCCTGGTCGTAGCAGTTTCTGGAGACAGACAGCGAGCATGAGTCAAAGGGATTCCCTGTCCAAATGCCACCCCAGCCCTGCTGTTCACACACCTGGGAGGTGCAGAGCAGCTGGACTTCCAAATGGCCTTTGGCACTGCCTAGGTATGAGGCTCGTGAGCTCTGCATAAGCCCAGTGGATGCATTACAGCAGCATGAAGAGCACCTGGGAACCGTTCCCTTGTTGCACTGTAAGTGCTGCAGCAGGACTGCCCCGAGGAGCTGGGACTAACCTGAGCTGCCACCCACAATCCTCTGCAGGTCATAGGGGTTGTTGGTTCGGCCATAGACCTTGTTGCTGGACTCGTACCACATGCACAGCTCGCTGCAGTTGGTGACACCCAGTGGGATAGCACCGGCCTGCTTCAGGCGGGACACCACTGTGGCATCCGAGGTGGCAATCACGTTGCGGCGATTGACCAAGCCAGAGGTGTTGGGCATCCCTGGGGTGGGACAGAAGAAGGGGGAGATCAGGGCCAGCAGGCTGCAAGGCTGCTTACAGAGACCACATCTGAGACGTGGATCCTCATTGAGGGCTGCTCCCCTGAGACACCACAATTGGTGCTAAAAGTGAACACAAGAGCCCAGGAGAGAAGGGGATGCAGACCCAGGAAGGGAAGCTGCTCTCCTCCAAATGTGCAGGGCTGAAAGGGGGCAAATCAGAGCCTCCAAAGTGTAGGAAAACGCACCATGCAGAGCAAAGGCCTCCTTGACAGTGATGGGAACCCCCAGCAAAGGGAACTTCTCTTCCAGGAAGTCATCACCAGGGCCCTCGGCTAGCAGCTGGTCGACCTGCCGGGCTTCCTGCAGGGCCTCCTCGAACCTGCAAGGCAGCAGCGGGGGAAGCTCCAGGGCTCCCTCCATCCCCGTGGGGCTGGGGAGCTGTGCGGGGCGGCAGCTGCTGCGCCGTGGCAGGGGCTAGGGACAGGAGATGAAACCTCCCGGTCTACAGGATTCGCTTGGCTCCGCCTACGGCACAAGCGTGAGCAACTGGCACCGGCTCAGTGCTGGCGCGGGGGTGGCTGGGCCCGCTGTGCTTCCGGTGCGAGGCAGCACTGAGACCTGGGGCGGTAGCAGAAACCGGCGGCAGCATCGACCAACCCCTCGGGCAACGGGCACGGCTTGACTCCTCTCCCCTGCGGCTTACCTGTCCTTAACCACGGCGTTGATGAGGGGATTGACCTCTCTGATCCGCTCCACGTACGCCTCCACCACCTCGATGCACGTCACCTACACCGAACACGGTGGAGACCGCCGTGAGATGCGGACGGGGATGCGGGGCAGGCCTGCTACTCGCTTGCCAAAACGCCTCCTGCCCCCACGACTCTCTACGGGATGCAGCGGCTCCTGCCACGCTCCATTCTCATGGCCCCGGTGTCCCCAGGAGTTCCGTGAGGGACG
>VWYK01107650.1:0-25508 GCA_013399775.1 Semnornis frantzii | reverse complement strand
GCCGTGCCCGCTGCTGCCGTGCCCGCTGCTGCCGTGCCCGCTGCTGCCGTGCCCGCTGCTGCCGTGCCCGCTGCTGCCGTGCCCTGCGCTTAACCGCAGCAGCCGGAGCAGCTGTCCTAATAAAACTTCCGATTCTCCACCCCGCTGTGTGGAGAGGCAAGGCAGCGACCACAGAGCAGCGCAGCCCTCGTAAACCAGTCTGCTCTGCAGGCTGCTGCCCGCTCCCGTGTGTTGTGTGGCCTGGGGCTTTGCTCGCTGATGGGCAGGTCTCTAGCTATGGCAGTGCAGCAGGATAGCAGAAATCGGTGACTTTGCCCTCTGTTCGTATTTGCAAAGCTGCCACACCTCAAGCTCAGGGAGGGGAAGGTCATTGTTACTCTGTCCTCTCCCACCAGTGGTGCCCCTGACAAAGTCTGTACTGAAGCCTTTCAAACTGACAACTCTCCACAGTGCATTAAGACAAAGGAATGAGTTAAATTTACAAGAACCCAGCAGCTGTCTCCCTTTCTTGTTTCTGTTTAGCTTCAATTTGCCTGGAAAAGCTGAACCGGCTCAGCATGTGGACTTCTGAAGGTTGAAGTTTATTTTAGAAACCTTGGTGCTAAGTAGTAGGCTGAAGAAGCCTTCAATTATTTGAAATGGAGTTACAGGACTTTGTGTCCTAGTGAGGAGGGAAAGTGCCAAGAAGTATAAGTGCCTTAAACTGAGAGGAAGCCTGTAGGTATCTGCACACTACAGTGGTTCCTCCTGGATCATATGGAGAAGAATGTTTTCCAAGTTTCAAATCCCATGTCTTGAAGTTGAGAGTCACAGTAAGGTCACAAATGCAGTGAAGTAGACTCAGCAATGAGTTTGTCAATTCAACACCATGCTGCTGTTACACTCACAAGGCCATGGAGGAGCAGGACTACCATGTGTGACAACATCCCTGAGCCTCCTCCTTCAGCTGCATAATGCTGTAAACATCTGCTGCTGCACATAGTGATTATAGACTCGGGGTTGGAAGGGACCACAAGGATCATCCAGTTCCAACCCCCCTGCCATAGGCAAGGACACCTCACACTAGATCAGGCTGTCCAGAGCCTCATCCAGGCTGGCCTTAACTACCTCTAGGGATGAGGCTTCCATCACCTCCCTGGGCAGCCTGTTCCAGGGTCTTGCCACCCTCATGCTGAAGAACTTTTTTCTAACATCAGTCTGAATCTACCTATTTCCAGCTTTGTCCCATTCCCCCTAGTCCTATCACTACCTGACATCCCCTTAAGATATTGGAAGGCCACAATAAGGTCACATCAGAGGCTGAACAGCCCCAACTCCCTCAGTCTTTCATCATAGCAGAGGTGCTCCAGCTCTCCAATCATCCCCGTTGCCCTTCTCTGGACACCTCCCAGCACATCCCCATCCCTCTTGTAACAGGGGCTCCAGAACTGAATGCATTACTCCAGGTGGGGTCTCACCAGTGTGGAGTAGAGAAGAAGGATCACTTCCCTCCTGGATGAAGCTGGAAACTTCCTTTGCTCCCCCCAGTTTTGATAATTTTGCAGGGAGTGATGCCTTAACTGCAATGCAATGGCTTAATTTTTTTTGGTGTCACCCATCTTAAAATTTCATGTCCTAAAGTTGTTTCAGGCTTTTCCACCCCCTTAGCTTCAGTTAAAGGACATTTTTGCCTTGTGTGGATTACATGAGGAATAAATGTGACCACAGTGAAGGGTTTTGGGCTTGGATTCAACCCTGAGTGAGTCCTAGAGTTAAACAGGTGGTTTGGCTGCTTCAGAGTGGAAAATAGTTCAACTGTTAAGCCCTTTCAGAAACAGCTTATGCATCAGTCTTATGTGTCAGGTTCAGCCTGGAGGAGTTTAGAAAAGGTTGTTTGAGTCCTTACAGCCTCAGAGACCCCTCTTGTGATGGGGAGCATAGCATCTGAGGGAGGGGCTTCTCTGCCCCAAGCCCTGTCTTTGTGTTCCCTGCCCTTCCCTCTCCTATCGAGGGTTAGTACTGTGGGCCCAGGCTTTCTCCTGAGAAAGATGCTCAGCTCTCATTCTGATTGTGAGGGGGGAAAAAAAAAAAAAAGCAGATTCTTTCTCCTGTGCTTATAGAGAAAACACACATTTGTCTTCCAGAAGCACCTGGGTGCAGTTGCTCAGTTTGCTGTCATAGTAGTTGGAATGAAGAGCAGCCCAAGCCACTCAGGGGAATATACAGACTGCCTGTGCTGGCTGAGGGCTGGTTTTAAAAGTGACCCTTCAAGAAGCAGTGGAAAATGTCTCAGAGTGCTCAGAAACCTGGAAATGAGGGTCAAAGGGTATGTCTGCTGTGGAGACAGGCTGAGAGAGTGGCGACTGTTCAGTCTGGAGAGGCTCTAAGGAGACCTTATTGTGGCCTTCCAGTATCTGAAGGGGGCTACAAGAAATCTGGGAAGGGACTTTTTAGGCTGTCAGGCAGTGATAGGACTGGGGGGAATGGATCCAAGCTAGAGGAGGGCAGATTTATATTGGATGTTGGGAAGAAGTTTTTCCCCAGGAGGATGGTGAGACACTGGAACAGGTTGCTCAAGGAGGTTGTGGAAGCCTCATCCCTGGATATTTTTAAAGTGAAGTTGGATGTGGTTGTGAGTAACCTGATCTAGTGGAAAGTGTCCCTGCCCATGGCAGGGGTATTGGAGCTACAAGATCCTTGGGGTCCCTTCCAGCCCTGATAATTCTTTGATTCTGTAATTTTCTCTCTTTTTTAATTAGAAGATTTCTATAAAACTGCTGATCTGTGTCACTGCCTTTACCTTCCTCTGCTAGCCCACACTGTGGCCTTCCTGTCTCACACAGGACTTGCTCCTTTTCCTCCTTAACAGCAGTGCATCTGATTTATTCTACAGGGTTTAAATTAAGAGGAAACTCAGCAGTAGGGGAAAGAAGTGATGGATTTGAAAGCAATTCTCAGGCTCTTCTCCCCTGACTCATTAGCCTACTTTTTTGCTTGTCTTTTTTTTTTTTAAACATAGGAAAAACTACAGTTGCTGCAGAGGAGGAGAAATCCTGCCCTGCTCTTGGCTGTTAGCCTTCCATGTGCTGCTGGGTGCTGAGCACGGGGGTGGGGGGGTGCTCCCAGCTGCCTCTGGGGATCCAGGGATCACTCCCCCCCCAGGCACCCCACTGTGCCAGCCCAGCTGGCTGCTGTTGCTCAGGGCAACCTTAGTGCTGGTACTGCTCCATAAAATGCAAAGAAAACTGGAAGCCTCCTCAGCAGGCATGGTGGAAGGTGGAAATGCTCCTTCCATGCACGCACACCCCTTGGGAAGCAGGTTTTCTGTCATACAAGCAGAGCCAAACCATAATCATCTGCTGGGGAGTGGAGTGTCCAGTGGAGGGTTACAAAGCTGCTGAGGGGACTGGGCCATCTCTCTATGAGGAAAGGCTAAGACCCCTGGGGCTGTTAGTGTGGAGAAGAGCAGCCTGAGAGATCAGGTCAATGATTAGCAAGAACTAAAGGACCTGTGGGGGGCAAGAGGATGAGGGCAGACTCTTTGCACTGGTGTTTAGTGACAGGTCAAGGGGCAATGGGCACAAGCTGGAACCCTGGGGGTTCCTTCTGAAAATAAGGAAAAATGTCTTTGCTATGAAGGTGCTGGAGCCTTGGGGGAGGCTGCCCAGAGAATCTCTCTTCTGGAGAGGTTCCAAACTGACCTGCCCACTGTAATCCTGGGCAAGCTGCTGTGGGTGCCCTGCTTTGGCAGCAGGATGTTGGACTAGATGATCCTCAGAGGTCCCTTCCAGCCCTCACTATCCTGGGATTCTGTAATCATAGAATCACAGAATGGTCTGGGTTGGAAGTGACCTCCAAAGCTCAGCCAGTCCAACCCTCTCTGCAGTAATCATAACTTCAACTTGGATTTCCCTCCCATGAAGTCTGTGTAAAGCTGACTTTTTTTGAGCCATGGAAATTCTCATTCCTGTGAGTTCTTGGTGGTCACAGATGAGGACGAGCTACCAAATGGCACTGGCCTCACCCCTCTGCATCTTGATTGGAAATCAGCTGTGTGGCAGCTGAATGCACTGCATGTATGCTGTTATAGACAAGGCTAAGGGAACTGAGAAAAGGAAAATGTCTGAGGCTAAAACATGAACTAAATAATCTTAGTGATTTGTGAGCCTTTGCCTCTGTAAGAGAAACTATATGACTGTGCTTAAAAAAACAAACAAAAATGCTTCATTGCTAGGGCAGTGGAGGGAATTGCTCCCAGCTCAACCAGTTATCCAGGGAAGACAAACCAGATGGTGACACTGAAACTTTGGTGAAACTCCTGTCTTATCCTCTTACATTGTCCAAAGGGGGTAGAGTGTGCATCTGAGCTGTGCTTGTAGGCATTTCCACGTGGCTAATGAGATGCAGGCTTCTGCTGACCCACCAGAGGAGATGGGCTCTGTATGTTCCTTACAGAGTCACTTCACAACCTGGAGTTTCTGGCAAATGCTCCTCATTTTCCCTAGGAAAACCAGAGGAGTAGAACCTGGCATTCTGTGGTGGTGTGACTAAGTAGATGAGGGATATTGTTTACCTTGACTTCAGCACGGCTTTGGGTACTGTCTCCCATAACATCCTCACAGCTAGGCTTGGTGGGTCAGATGAGTGGACAATGAGGTGGATTGAAAACTGGCTGAATGGCAGAGCTCAGAGGGTTGTGATCAGTGGCACAGAGTCTAGGTGGAGGCCTGTAGCTAGTGGTGTTCCTCAAGGCTGGGTCCAGTCTTGCTCAACATCTTCATTAGTGAGGGGACAGAGCAGACCCTCAGCCAGTTTGATGATGCCAAACTAAGAGGAGTGTCTGACGCCCAGTGCTGCCATCCTGTGTGACCTGGGCAGAGAGAAACTTCATGAACTGCAACAAGGGCAAGTGTAGATGATCCTCAGAGGTCCCTTACAACCCCCATCCTGCTAGGATTCTGTGGCATTCCTCCCATTTGTCATCTAACAGAATAAGTCTTTCCCCATGACCTGCAGAAGAGGCTGCAGACCAGTTCCAAATCTTTCCTCTGTCCACTTTTAAAGAGAAGTCTGTGAAACTGGGCAGAATAGCAAACACAGCAAAAAATGGTTTGTGCTTTCAGCAGGAAGGTGTTGGTTTAATTTGTCCCTAGAGACATGGGATGGTCTGTGCAGCCCAGCGTGGCGACTGGGAGACCTCAGCTGGTGCTCACTGCCATCGCTTGCCACCAGCCTCCATGGAAGGTGGCGAGCAGTCCCAGCCAGCAGCAGCTCAGCTGTGAAGATATTCAGGCATGGAAAGGAGAGCCTGGGGGCGTTGGTCGCTGTGAGGATATTCAGGCATGGAAAGGAGAGCCTGGGGGCGTTGGTCTCTGGGGTGAGAGCCTTACGAAATGGAAGCAAGAATTCAGGAGCTGCGAGCTGATCCAGAGAGCCAGGGGTGGGTTTGCGTTGCCTGCAGCAGGAATGCACAGCGCGGCACAGACGCCTCTTTGTTCACAGGCGAGGCTTTGTCTCCTTGCCGCTGGCTTTGGGTGGGTGCCCCAGTTCATACTCATCTGCTGCTCACCCCTTATATAAAAGATTTCATAATTGCTCTTGGTGCAAGCATAAAACAGATGTAACCTGCTGAATACCGAAGGCCGCGCGGTGCCTGCCTCGTGGGTTTGCCTGTTGCCTGCTGATGATAACGGTGTCGTCTTTTGGGTCACAGGACAGAAAGCTGACAAAAGTGGAGAGGCAGAGGTTTAAAGAGGAAGCAGAAATGTTGAAAGGTCTGCAGCATCCCAACATTGTGAGATTCTACGACTTCTGGGAATCCTGTGTGAAAGGCAAACGGTGCATCGTGCTGGTTACCGAGCTGATGACCTCTGGAACGCTGAAGACGTAAGTGCTGCGCTCCTGCTGAGGAGCCTAAGAATAGCCAAGGGAATTTTTAGCAGAATCCTACTTTCAAACCCTGAAAAAAGGCATCTCTGGATGAAAGAGAAAATGGAGCCGTTCTCTGGTGTCTGTCATTTGTCCCTGTGTTTGAACTGCATCGATTTGACAGAAAGAATTTTGGCCTCCATCTCTCTTCCCCCTGCTCTCCTGTTTCAGTTATGCAACTCGAAGCTGTTTTCCCTGTGTTTCATCTTCTGCCTGTGACGCTTTAATTTGTCAGGGCGTGCTGCTCTGATTGCTTCTGTTGCTTGTATTTGCATATTTTGCTAGAAAAGTCAGATAGAGTCACACTTGAATGGTAGAGCCTCTTCCCAAAGCAGAAGGTGCTCTAGGTTATCTGCTAAACAATCCCAATTAATAGCTTTTGGTACTGACAATCTTGTTAAGGTTGATATAAAGCAGTTGGCATGAGTTCTGGAACAGATTTTCATCCCCAATGGGAGCAGTACTCATCACTGCATATAGCCACTTTGCTACCCTGACAGTGCATTAGCAGGTGCTGCAATTTCTGCTTCCAATCAGTGTTTTAGGTAAATGGAGAAATGCAGGTGTGTGGTACAGAGGTCAGAGTCCTGTGGTTAAAATTAAACTTCAGTGTTCTCCCGATTCAGATCTATAGAACAGTTTCTAAAGCTGTTCTCTGCGTGCAGTCAATTGCTGTACTATTAGACTTGCAAATATTTGGTTGTATTTGCACCAAAAATGCTTATTATCTTCCTCCCTGAAAATAAATGCTCTAATTCCTCCTTTGAGAAGATCTATTTATTTCCATTTGGTGATATTTCTGAGCTGCTATTAGGGACTTTTTTCCAGCCTGGAGTTTCAGCTGTCAGATCTCTAATACCACTCCCCACTTCTGTGTGTGTTTGTGCTCTAGGTATCTGAAGAGATTTAAAGTGATGAAACCGAAAGTCCTGCGTAGTTGGTGCCGGCAAATCCTGAAGGGTCTTCTTTTCTTGCACACAAGAACTCCACCAATAATTCACAGAGACTTGAAATGTGACAATATCTTCATTACTGGACCAACTGGATCTGTGAAAATAGGAGACTTAGGGCTGGCAACCCTCAAGAGAGCTTCATTTGCCAAGAGTGTGATAGGTAAGGCTCCTGTTCTCTTCGCCTTCCTTCATGTGCTGTTTGGTGGTTCTAATATCTTTTTCCCATTTTCCATTTGAGTTTCTTTCCTTGTAGCCTGGTAGCAGAGATTAAAGTGGTTTTGTGGCTGTTCCATTTATACCACATCTCAGTCAGTAGCTAATGGTGTCATGACTTCCTTTTCTCTCCCTTTCTGTATTACAGCGGTCAAATACTACTTTTGGTTTTTAATTGAAGTATTGCTTGGTATGCACAAATCCTTCTCTCTCCTTCAAGAGATGTGTGCATTTGCCTTCTGAGAGACAGCCTCAGTGCAAGTGGGATGGGGAGTGGAAAAAAAGAGAGGAGAGGGAAGAGAAAGGATGCCCTGCTGTGTCCCTAACAAGGGAGTGTTGCAAGTACCCGGAAAACCCCTGGGCAGTCTTCTGTTTGCAGTGATGCAGGGATGGGGACAGTGACTTTAGCAAAAGGTTGAGGCTTCTCTCCTTTGCCAAGGGGCCATAGAGAAACTGGTCTGGCTGGAACACATTTTCCCCATTTACTGAGACACATCAGCTGAACTGGAGAGCTCATTCCTGCCTCAACACTGTCGCAGTATCACCAAGGTTGGAAGAGACCTCAAAGATCATCAAGTCCAATCCATTACCAGAGACCTCGAGACTAGACCATGGCACCAAGTGCCACATCCAAACCCGCCTTGAACCCCTCCAGGGATGGTGACTCCACCCCCTCCCTGGGCAGCCCATTCCAGTAGGGAATGACTCTCTCAGTGAAGAACTTTCTCCTCACCTCAGGCCTAAACTTGCCCTGGTGCAGCTTGAGACTGTGTCCTCGTGTTCTGGCAGAGGTCTGCTGAAACAACAGCTATGATTTACTAAGAATCAGTAGGTAGGAAATTAGAAGAGGTTTCCAGTAGGATGTGCAGCAGCTGATACCTTTTAAGTGATGCCCACATGAGGAGTGTTAGTTCCAGCAAACTCAAGTTCTGTTTTCTGAATGGCTGTTGAAGGAGATAGTTTCCTTGCAAAGGTCCCACATCAGGATTTCTGTGTAAATGTAATGGTTTCCTGAATTCCCATGCATCTCCCTCGTTCAGATCTGTAGGTGATAGTTCCAGGCAGCTACAAATCCCTGAGATGTGTTGCTGTAAATTGGGGAAGCTCTCATGCACATAGCCATGTTTCAGTTGACAATAGAAATGGCAATTAGATGCTAAGTAGTTAGCAAACTGGTAGTGACAACTATCCATGAGAACAGCATCTTATCTTTCAAGCACTCATTGCTTCGATGATAATTTTAGCATCTCAGATGTTCAGACATTATAAATTCTTCAGAATTATTTGTACAAAAAGTATCAACCTTACCACTGAGGGAGCCCAGTATTGTTGAAGGCAAAATGCTATGAATTTTGGGCATGTCCTTGGTTAGTTACTGTTTAGCCTTGTTAATTTTAGTGCAAATCTGTTGGTTTCTCTCTGTCTCTAGTCTTGGACTTCTGATCACTAGTGTGTTGGGTTTTTTTTTTCTGATGAGGATCAGTATTTCTTCATCCTTTTTTCATGGATCATAATGGAATAATCTGGGTGGCATCAGTGCAAGATCTTGTCCTTTAACATTAGGGTGCTAATGTCCAATAGAAATTCCATACTGAAAAGGGCTGCAGGTTGCTGGCAAGGTATCTGGGTTCATTTTGGCCATCTAAGCAAGCTTATCTTTTTGATGAGTAGTGCTGCTCCAAGGGAAGAATTGGGAAGGCTTGGAAGCACTGTCTGGATGAGTAATTCTGCCCCCTCCCTAGCTGTAGTAGCTTTAAAGGAATATTAGTAGCTGCAATTTTACGTTGGCTTGAAGGGAATGAAGTCAGCATGGCCGAGGTCCAATTTTTGCCTTGCTGTGCTCATGCCATCGCTAATGCTGGTCTGACCTTGCAGTGTATCCCTGCAGGGAGCCCAGCCTGGGCACAGCTCCCTCCATCAAGAGGAGCTGGATAAATGCTGAGCAGCTTTACATGGAGGTGCTCTGCTTTGTTTAAGGATACAGACGTCTTCCTTCCCACCACAGGGGATGGGTGGAAAAGATCATTTTCATGCTATTTTGGAATGCTGTCAAGAATTTAATTTCCTCCTTAGACTATCGCTGTCACTTTTTTAGATTTGCTGTAAATGCTCTGTAATTCATCAGATTCATTCCTGCCTCTGAGCCTTTCTTTTTTTTTTTTCCCTTCTAAAACAAGGTAGCAGCTCCAAATATATTCTCTATTCTATAGCAGTTGTTAACTGTTTGAGAGCAGCAGCCGTGGCCCGCGTGACAGCTGGGAGAAAAACTCAAGAGCAGGTGTTAAATTAATTCTGGCCCCATCCTCTTGCCTCTCACCCTTTAGCTATTGATCAGCATTAAGCAGATCCCCTTTCAGGCTGCTCTTCTCCAGCCTCAACAGCCCCAAGGCTCTCAGCCTTTCCTCCCCACAGAGATGCTCCAGGCTCCTTGCCATCTTTGTAACCTCTGCTGAACGTCCTCCCCTAGTTCCTTGTCTCTCTTGAACTGGGGAACCCAGAACTTGATCCAGTACTCCAGATGTGGCCTCACTAGGGCAGAGTAGAAGCAGAGGGGAAACTCCCTCGACCTGCTGGCCACCCTCTTCTTTAGCATTGCAGGCAGTTTATGTCAGTGCTTGCTGTAAAGCTACAACTTGGCATTCTGAAGCATTGTGTACAGTGTTTCACTTAATATTCATCCACTTGCATTAGATTCTTGACACCCTAATCCCTGTTGAGTAGGACCTTATTCTGTGATGAGCCTCATTGATTTGTCCCACTAAACCAGTGACAGAATTAGGTTTGATGTGTTGTGTGTGACTCTGAAGGTGATCTGCTCTACTACTTGCTTTCAAAGTGCTGTCTGCCTGCCAGGTGGTTGCTGTGTGTCTCTGGAGGAAAAAAAAAACCAAACCTGTAAATTTGCATTGATAAACATGAAAGTGGAGGTTCTTGTTTCCTTGCTCCTTTTCACCTCCAGAAACCTGTACACATGCCTCTCTCCAACCAGAAAAAGAACAATTTCCTGACCTGCAGTATGGTCAGGCCCTGCACCGTGTCTCAGTCTCTTGTTTGGTTTTGAAGTTGTGATACTTCGATTTGTTCCTCTTCCTCCTTGTACTTTCAAACTGTTAACAGTGACTTTGGGTTTCTTTCCTGGACAGTGCTTAATCTTACTTTGGCTACTTCCCTCTCTTGACCTGATCTTGCATGCACCCTTATGCAGCTCTCATGAGCTCCTTACAGGTGACAAAGAGCATCCTGCAAGCCTTACCCAAAAGTAACACTCTTTTTGTGCGTGTCTGTGTAGGTACACCAGAATTTATGGCCCCAGAAATGTATGAGGAACACTACGATGAATCTGTGGATGTCTATGCTTTTGGAATGTGCATGTTGGAAATGGCTACCTCAGAATACCCTTACTCAGAATGCCAGAATGCTGCTCAAATCTACCGGAAAGTAACCTGTGTGAGTAAAGGTCCTGCGTTTGTGGGGGGGAGTCTTGTGCTTGGGAGGTTTAAAATGAGATGTCAACGCTGGTGAACATGTGTGTTGAAGTGGAAGCTGCTGTAGGATGTGAATTGTGTGAAGGAAGCTGAGGTATCTTGAGTTCTGGGTTAGCCAGACCTCAGGTTGCAGGTTCATTTGTAAGCTTGCAGTTCCACAGCTGGATTGTCTGGGTGCTGTGGCTGCATAAAATAGGGTCAGTAATCTTTGCTGCTCCATCAGCCAGAAATACATAAAACCTGGGAAGAATGAGCAGGAAACAATCTTTGCTTTAGTCTTGCCTCCTAGAAGGGGACTTGCCAGACTTGATCAAACTTTCCCCAAAGCTAAAAGGACTAACTTGTACTTATTTATATGAGTTTGACTTGGATTTCTAGCACAGACTCTGTGTTTATGTGTGTTGCAAATTATCAGAAGATAAGCAAGGCTTAGTTTTGGAGTCAACTAGAGGAGCTTTATATCCTTGTTTTGAAGCTCACAAGCTCTGCTAATTCCTGGACAGGAACTATGGAAGTGGGTTTGCTGCATTTTCTGGTGAGGTTAGACTGGAGGCAAAGTCAATCTAAAATAATCTCTGTACCGAATAAAATTCCCTCTTCAGCATTCTCACCCCAGGTGATAAATATATTTGTCTGCAAAAACTGTACTGCAAATGCCTGACAGCTCCTGGGTCTGGAAGATGCTATCAGATTGCAGTCCACTGACTGCAGAGCAGTGAGGCCTGCCAAAGGCTTTGGCAGCTGTGGTCATATTCTGCTCTCTTTGGTTAAGTGAAACCAAGGGTTCCAGGAGGCTTCTTTCAGCACAGATTATGTTAAATAGACTGCTTTTGTTCAAGGTTTCCCCAGCTACTTCTTTCCATCTGGTTGCTACAAAGGAAGATTGTACGCTGCATGGTTTGGCCCTTGTGTGTCACCAAAAGATGCAGTCTGCACGCTTGAGATGTGAGGAGGGCAATCCTCAGAGGAAAAATGCCCTAACTTGCAAAGATTAGCTACAGATAAAGTTGATTTCATTTCTTTGATTGAAGAAGTAGAAAGACTAATTAGACTTCACAGCAGATACACCGAGTGAATCCATCCCTCACTCTCCAAAAGTGTGAACCCATAATTAGTTTGTATTCCTCTTATCCAGCTCCTTGTAACAAGGGGAGGTCTTCCCACATGTAACTTGCTTTAGAAAGGCACTGGAGACCACTTGCCTTCTCCAAGAGGTGTAGTGACTCAGGCTGGCACAAGCACTGCGACATCCTGCACCGCTCAGGGTCACAGCCGCGCTTCCTGATGCGCTGTGTGCTGATCTCTCACGCTGGAGGTGGTTTTGTCAGATACCCAAACCCCTGTGTGTGCCAGGTGATGGCTTCACATGCAGTGTGATTTTTACAGATACAGCTTGCACTGTTCAGTGTCTGTCCTCTCCCACCACTGAAGGCGCTGGGAAGTTGGTGCTGTTGTTGTACCTTGCTGTGCTAACCTGCTGTGACTTGTGCTATCCTGGTGGCAAAAAGAGGATGCAAACGATTTGAGTCTGTGCTTGCCACCTGAAGTCAGTGCTGCAAGACTCAGGATATCTCTGCTGGGAATGGGAGAGGCTTTCTGAAAGCAGAAAGACACAACTGAGGAGGGAAGCAGCTTTATTCCACTGTTGTGTAAACCGTTGTGAGCTGGTATTTGTAGCTTTGTAAAGCTACATCCTTCCCAAGGGACCACAACCCTGATTCCTGGTAGTTTAACTCTTCTTAGTGTGTTGCCTTCAACTCATAGCTATGCAGAAACAGTTAAAGAAAAAATGGGCACCAGAAGCTGCTGCTCATCAGTGCTGTTAGCTTCATGGCAGTGGCTAGAACAGCTCTGTATGGCACTGTGGGGATGAGCAGAGGTGGCTTTGCTTGACTGACTGCAGACCCTTGTGCTCTGCCTGATACAGCTGCTCAAAGAACTGAAATCGCTTTGATGGGTTGCTGGAGCTGCTGGTCTGCATCTTTCTGAGGATGGCTGCCTGTTGCACAGGGCTGTTCCACGGTGCTGTGTCACATTGTTACTCCACTCCCTCCTCCTCCTCCGCAAGAAAAAGGTTATTTTGTTTGGTACAACTGAGCTATGTAGTTCTTTGGATGTCTTCTGAATGCCAACCTTGTAGGTAGCTTAGGAGATCTCCTTGGGCTCTAAAGCTTCACATGGTGACAGCAGGAGTCTCTTAATTTTTAGGCTCTGGGGCCTCTTCTCCTAAGTATGATACTGGTCTCATAACCCTAGAGAGTGAAGGGGTTTCACAAGCAATGTGGAGAGTGCTGCCCCTCACCTTGGACGAGCGCAGCCCAACAGTGCACCTTATTTGTCTGTGGAGATGCCAGCATGGTTAGCTGACATTAAGGTGACCTGGGTGTGTGTGGATGTGTTCAGAATGACAAATGATAGAGATGTCTTCCATTGGATGATCTTGGAGGTCTCTTCCAACTGGATGTGTTCTGTGATTCTGCTCTGCAGACCCAGAGATACTCAGTGTGCAACTCAACCATCTGGAATATTGGTACTGAGGACTCCCTAAGACTCCCGAACCTCATTTATCAAAGCAATATCCAAGATGGCAAAGAGTAATGATTAATCAGAGGATTCCTAATTAGGTGTTGTATTTCAATTTGCAGGCTTAAGTAGTCCATTTAAAAAACACTGGTGAAAGCCTGAGCCAGCTCATTTTCTGTGGCAGGAACCTTTATAGAGCTGAGGATTTTTCGATGAATTATGGTAACTGTAAGACTGGGTTTGATCAGCAGCCTCATAGAGGTGGGAAATGATGCTTGTTAGGAAGGACTGGTAGTGGTGGGGAAGCTGTTGAAAGGTCACTTAGTTACTTCTAAGGAGTGTTTTTGGAACAGAACTGTCTTAGCAGGGGATGCTGCTGCAGAAGGCATCAGGTACAGGCGTGGAGAATGTGCTTACTGCATTCTTCAGATGGATTTGGGGCAGCAGCAGCGGGAGCAAAGGCACCAGGATTGCTTAGCTGGAAAACTGGCATTTCTGGCGTTCCAAGGAAAGGGTTAACTGGCTCCCTGTGGAGAGGAAGAATGCCCTGTCGGATGCTATGAGCTGCATGAACTGTCAGGCAGGGAGGAGGAGCAGGGGGTGGACCTCTTGGTGAGTGTGCCCCGGAGTAGATCATCCCAGAAAGAACCTCTCTGTGGTCTCCACAGCTTCTCTAGAGGAGCTGCATCCCCCGAAGAGCTGGCGACAGCAAGGGACCCCACCTCGACCCACGTGAGTCGCCCATCCGGCGCCACGGGGGCTAAGGGAAGCTGCAGCTGCTGAGGAGGTGCAGGGATGCAGGGAGTGGGGTCCTGAGCCATCAGCCAGCGGCGAGGTCTGCCCAGTTAGCTGGGTCGGAGATCACTCAGAGTCCAAAAACCTTTAAATTCCCTGCTTGTGACGGGCCAGGGCTGGTCATGCGGCAGCCGTTGCTTGCGTGGAGTTTTACTAGGCTGAAATACGCTTCGGAACCGGAGCCTAGACCGAAACCAAGGGGCTGTCTTCTTCCCAGCCTTAGCTGAGCTTTGGGGTTCTCCCTAGAGCAGAAGGTAGCTGTGACCTCCTTGGATGGAGGGGATCAGTGGTGCAGTGCTCCTCAGCTGGTCAGTTTTGGACCAAACTGGGCTTTTTTTACCCCAGAAGTGCAAACGCAGTTTTTTAGTGGTTTGAGAGTCAGTGTAGTGTGAAAATGTTGAGTGCTAGTCCTGGCGCTTTTATTTTTAAATGATAAACTAAAGTAACTCACTTTTCCTGCCCCGGGATCAGCATCGTGGTGGCAACCACCGGAGGTGCTGATAACATCTAAAAGATTCGATCTGAAGTGGTTGGAATTGCCCTGTGGTGTTGGCATCCGGGAAGTCATTGCTTGCTAATGAAGGTCCAGCCACCACCTTCTTCAGCTGAGAGCTCACCTTGCTTTTCGTGATGCTGTGCTGCATGCTCCCTGCAGCCCGACCAGCCAGGGTACTCCCCTGGGTTTCCTTTGTAATGGTTTCCTTTGCCACTTGTTTCTGCTGTGTGTCTTAACAACCTCCAACTGCTGCCTGCTAACAGGATGCCATTAGATACAGTAGAAGTGGTAGCTGTTCAAGTTCAGGGCACTGCTAGTCCCTCCCGGTGTAGCAAATTGGTAGCTCAGCCTGCTGAGCTGTGGCTGTTGGGGTTACTGTGCCTTATGTGTGTCTGTAGTGTAAGATTATTACACTCATTTATTTTGGAGGCCTTTCGTTCTGCCTGATCATGTTCTCATGGCTGAACTGCCACCTCAGCTTTCCACCTGTCGCTTTTACGTCTGTGTAGCTGTATGGATGTGATAGGCCAGGGTAAAGGGGCCAAACACACACAGGGCCTCGTTTCTTGGCCAGATGAGATGTGTTTGTCACCTCTCTCCATGCTCTCACCCTCAGTTATGGTGTGAAAGCATAAAAAAGTGGATAAGTAGCATGAAGAGTAAATACATCTTTTTCATGCAACAGGTCCAAGCCACATTTACCGAGATTAACTTTGAAGCGATTTCTTGGTCAGCATATTTGCCGTGACCTTCAACAATCTGATCCATAATCTCATTTTTCATGCATAGCTTGGTGGTTTTTCTTAGTCAGATATTTGTGTGTGTGTGTTTAATCATTCTGCCAAGCAATTTTGATGTAGACAATAGTGATGAACCATCAAAGTCTGTGACCTTCCCATGAGGCTCCAGTATGATGTTTTCTTACCGATGCACTGCAGAATGTGCAGCGGATGAGCTGTGTCTGCTGGAGGGGGCTCCTGGTGTCCTGGCTGGGTGCAGCAGCACAAACCTGCACTTTAAAAACAGCCCAGGTGTTTTTTACGGTATTTTGCTTTGAGTTTTAAGGTTTTGCATTGTTTCTTTTTTTTTTTTATGAAGGTATGGAATGTTTCCTTGGCACTCACAGGCTGTGTGCTATATCCTTGTGCACAGCTGCAGCACAGCAGCAACAGGTACTCGATGAGATGAGAGGCATTGCACCGACTTTTTTGTGTGCTTCAGGTGTCTCCTAAGATCTGCAGATAATCTTCCTAGATTAGCATTAGGCTTGAGTGGCATTTTGGAGTGAAGTGGAGGTGGTTTGTGATTGCACACAGTGACCTCTCTGCTGAATGTCATGGAACAAACTCCTGACAAAAGGGGGAACTTTGCCTTCAATTTGCTGACTTTGTAGAGTGTGTGGTGGGGTGGAACTTCATCTGGAAACAGGATATCAGCTTTTTTGGAAGAAGAGGGTTTTTTTGTTTTCTAGGAACTACATGAATCAAGAGACTGCCTACAGGTAGAAGGTGGAGTTTTAGTCCAAAGCTGGCTGGATCTAGACTAAGAAGGCACCTTCTAGGTGAAAGGAAAGCCTCCAGAAAAATTGCTGGCTGATGTGGGTCAGGCTGGACACTTTTTTGTCTGGCATACACTGTGCCATTGACATGGTGCTCCCTCAAAGTGTGCCCTGCTGATGGCAAAAGGACAAGCAGCTACTTTTAGACCTTTGAAAAGCAGGCTTCACAGTTTTGCCCCCAGCTTGGAGGTTAGAACTTTGATGCCTTATGTGTCTGGCTGTAGACACAACTGCCTTATGCTGGAGTGTGATATGTTTTGGATCTTAGCACTTGAGAATGAATGCTAAGTGATGGTGAGGGGTTCAAAGCAAATCTTCCTACTTGAGACAGAGAAAGTCTCAAAAGGGAGGTTGTTTGATTTTCCTCTCATTTTGCTCTTGGATTATATACAGCATGTAGAATTAGTGTGGAAACATCCCCAAGCACCTAGTGTCAACAGTTAGCCCTGCATTTCAGATGCAGTGTGTTGGGCTGGCTTTTGTTTACCAGGCAGCTGTACGGTTTCCATCCTGTCGTGGGTAATTCCCTAGCTAATATGCTCACAGTTTTGGTGCCACGTTTCCTTGGGAGTGCTCAGGAAAGACAGATGGCTTCCATATGAATGAATGAGATGAGTCCTTTGGCAAATGGAAACTACATAACCCCCTTCTATTGTCTGGAGGCTTGTAAAGTATCAGGGCACAGTGCTGTGGGGAGGACTTGCAGAGTTATAATGAGGTGGCCTTGGAGGTTTTGGTGAAAGGTGAGGAGCAGAGGAATACTGTGGCGTATGGGCACTGGGGAGACACTTTGGCAAAGCAGCTCTGTTCAGGACTGCATGGAGCATATTTTGTCCTTGTTTGGTTTAGTCATCTATTCATAGCTTAGCTGTTCAGTAGGTTGATACAATAGATGTTGAGAGAGGAGCCAGTGCTCTTTCAAAAGGTGGTGAAAAGGAAAGGGTGTTGGGAGGAGTTGCTCGTTTTTTTTATGTGAAAGAAATCTGTCAGGTCAGAAGTCCAGGATCAGTTACAGGGGATCTGTCAAAGGACCACTTTCAAGCAGACTTCATGCCTAGATACCCAGCATTCCTTCTCTGCTCCATCCCAGTCATGTCAGTGTTCAAGCTGAGCCATGTAACTGAAGAGTGCTTGTGAATCTGGAAAAGAAAGTGATACGGAGAGCTGCTGTGCTGTGCCTTGTGCCAAGTGTGGCTCTGGTATGTGCAGGTGGAGCTAAGCTCCCCACGAAGGGCTCTGCAGTTGTAAAAAGCAGTCAGCAGGCCTCTTTGGCTGCATTGATGCATGAGCTGCATATTCCTCCAAGGAGCTGAGAACTCCTCAGGTAGTGTGGTCAAAGTTGTCTTGAGTGCTTTGCTGGGGCAAGTTTCTTGGTGTGTTTTGGGGTGGTTGTTTCATTTGCCTGGGGTGGTTTGTTGTTTTTTTCAGTTGAATTAATATTGGTGCACATCTGAGGACACTTTTCAGTAAACATTAAGCTATAGCAGATGATGATCAGGTACCTTTGCACCTGAGAATCACAGAATATCAGGGGCTGGGAGGGACCTTGAAAGATCATCTGGTCCAGCCCTGTCCTGCCAGAGCAGATCACACTGGAACACATCCAGACTGTTCTTGAATATCTCTAGAGAGGAAGACTCAACAACCTCCCTGGGCAGCTGGTTCCAGTGCTCTGTCATCCTCACAGTGAAAAAATTCTTCCTCAGGTTCACATGGAACCTCCTGTGCCTCAGCTTCCACCCAAGAAGTGTCACTGAGGTGGAAGTCACTGGCTTCCCTAGCAGATATGGAGGTTTTGTAAAAGGCAGATAGTTTTTCCTATTGCATTGCTGTGCAATACCAAAGATTTCTTCAACCTCCTCTCCTAACAAGCTTCTGTAGCCTCAGGGTGTATCAGAGTGCAGAGGATTCTTGCTAAAAGTATGCTACTTAGTTTTCTTCCCCTTCTAATTCAGGTATCAGAGCTCTCTTCAAAAACACCTGTGACACACTGAGATGCTTTTCACAGGATCACAGAATCGTTCAGGTTCAAAAATACCCTCAAGATCATCAGGTCCAACCATCAACTCTGCTCTACCAAGTTCACCACTAAGCCCTCTTGCTAGGCACCACATCTAAATGCCCTTTAAAAACACCCAGGGGTGGTGACTCCTCCACCTCCCTGGCCAGCCTGTTCCAATGCCTGATCACTCCTGCAGGGAAAACACTTTTCCTTTTGTCCAGCCTAAACCTCCTCTGATGCAGCTTGAGGCCATTCCCTCTCCTTCTATTTCAAATTACCTGTGAGAAGAGACCAGCACCAACCTCTCTCTGTCCTGTCAGGTAGTAGCAGAGGGCGATGAGGTCTCCCCTCAGCCTCCTCTTGCTCAAACTAAACAATCCCAGTTCCCTCAGCTGCTCTTCATCAGACTCATTCTCCAGGCCCTTCAACAGCTTAGTTGCTTTTATTTGCACCCATTCCAGTGCCTCAATGTCCTCCTTCTCCTGAGGTGCCCAAAGCTGACCCCAGTGCTGGCTTGGAGCATGCCTGTCTCTGGCAGGCCAGGCCTTCCCTGTCATTTTGACACATTTTTCTAATACACAAATTTTGAACCCTCCTCTCATCAGTAAGATTTAGGTTTGCTTAAGCAAATAATTCTTTTTAGTGGGTCACAGCCAGCCACGTGAGAGGATTATTTTGTTTTGTTTCCACCAGAAGGGATTTTTTTTTTTCTTTTTTTGAATCTCAGCAGCTTTCTGCCAAGGCAAAACTGGGCAGCTGAGCCTTTGTGTGGCTGTTCCATCCTGTCATTTATCCCTTTCCCCCAGTATTTATGAATTACACATTTAACTCTGGAGTTTTAAGACGATTGACCTGAAATAAATTAATGCATTAGTTCAGGTTTAAGGTCAAATCTGAGGCTTCAATGGCAACACAATGTTAGTTAGAACAGTATCATAGAATCACAGAAACGTTCAGGTTGGAAGAGACCCTCAGGATCACCAAGTCCAACCGTTAACCCTACTCTGCAAGGTTCACCCTCAACCATATCCCCAAGCACCGCATCCAAATGAGCTTTAAACACATGCAGGGTTGGTGACTCAATCTCCTCCCTGGGCAGCCTATTCCAATGTTTGACCGCTCCTGCAGGAAAAAACATTCTCCCTACTGTCCAGAATAAGCCTGCCCTGCTGTAGCTTGAGGCTGTTCCCTCTTGTTCTATCACTAATGACCTGTGAGAAGAGACCAGCAGCAACCTCTCCACAACCTCCTTTCACGTAGCTGTAGAGAGCCGTGAGCTCTGCCCTCAGCCTCCTCTTTTCCTAACCAAAGAGCCTCAGCTCCTTCACAGGATTTATTCTCCAGCTCCTTCACAGCTTTCTTGCCCTCCTCTGCACTGGCTCCAGAACCTCTTGTATTGAGGTGCCCAAAACTGAACACAGCACTCGAGATGTGGCCTCATCAATGCAGAATCCAAGGGGACAATCACCTCCCCGCTCCTGCTGACCACAGCCTTTCTAATCCCAGCCAGGATGCCTTTGGCTTTCTTGGCCACCTGGGCACATGTTGACAGCAGGGTGATGTAATATCTGATCTGTTAGTTAGCCTGAGAACTTGCACACTGTCCTCCTGCAGTCTCTCTTGCTGTGTTGGTAGGATGGATGTGAGTTCAATTAGGAGGCTGCATGCCCTGAGGGGGCTCATGCTGAGTTAAGATTTTGGTCCTGAAACATTAGAAAGTAGGGACAGATGACCTCTGTGTGTGTGTGTGTTAATGTGTTTCCTTTAGAGCCTTTCATCTTAAAACTGCCCCATCCAACCAATGGAAGGGCAAAACACTTCCTGCAGTGCCCACTCTGAGCCCAAGCTGCCAGGGTGGAGAAGTAGGTTCTGCTTCTTGGGAGTTTTCTTCTGCAATGAGCAGCTGAGCTTTCTCCTTGAAAGGCTGTGCTCAAGGGTTAGCTGTCCCAAATCCAGAACTGCACACTACTCCCAGCAAAAATGCCAGCATTTGACAGATTGATCTTGATTTATAGAATGATTTGTAGCTTGCACCTGCTCTGCCACTCCTCCTTGCTGAGATTCTAACAATGTGCTGGACAAATGCTAGAGCAGCACAGAGTTATTGGGCATATTCTCTTGCTCCCCTGCTTGGTTTGGGTTTTTTTGGGGGGAGGGCAGCAAGGGTGCTTGGGACATGGAAAAGATTGATGGGAAACTGGAATATGGATCATTCCAAGGTAATTCTGGGTGATTCTTGAAACTGGCCATGTGGGGGGGAAAAAAAAGCAATGACTCTGTTCAGTGCTTGGAGAGTTAAGGCAGAAAACACAAAGAGAATAATTCCAGAAAAGAGTTGTTTTGAAAAACTTTAATTGCCTGCTTCTTGGCTATAAACTTCAGAGCTCCCAGGATCTAAAGGTAAGGTTGTCCATGGCTCAGGTCACATGCAAAGAGTGTGGTCATTCTGAAGTGCAGTTGTTCTTAGCAATATGCTCTTCCCACATCTTCCATTCAGTGTTGCATTGAGACTAACAGCTTCAAAGTGTGGGGAACTGACTGTAAAATAGCCTTAATTTAGATGCATAATGTCATTATGTTTCAAGCTAAGTTGTTTCTCTCTGTCCTTTTTTAGGGTATAAAGCCAGCCAGCTTTGAGAAAGTTACTGATCCTGAAATCAAGGAGATAATTGGGGAGTGCATTTGCAAAAATAAAGAAGAAAGGTTTGTTTCAAGCAATCAAGTTTTGTATTAAATGATGTTTATGAAGGGATTTCAAAGCTGTCTGTGGAGCTCTTTTCTGGCCTCTGGGTCTTCGCTGTACAGGATAAAATGCAGAATGGAAATACAAATGTCTGCTTTCCTGCCATGTAAAGTCTGCACAGAATCACAAAATTGTCAGGGTTGGAAAGGATCTCAAGGATCATCCAGTTCCAACCCCCCTGCCATGCACAGGGACACTTTCCACTAGATCAGGCTGCCCAGAGCCACATCCAGGCTGGCCTAAAAAACTTCCAGGGATGAGGCTTCCACCACCTCCCTGGGCAATCTGTTCCAGTCTCATCTCCCTTATGGTGAAGAACTTCTTCCTGAGGTCTCATCTAAATCTGCCCTCCTCTAGCTTGGATCCATTCCCCCAAGTCCTGTCACTACCTGACACCCTAAAAAGTCCCTCCCCAGCTTTATTTGTAGCCCCCTTCAGGTACTGAAAGGCCACAATAAGGTCTCCTCAGAGCCTTCTCTTCTCCAGACTGCACAACCCCAACTCTCTCAGCCTGTCCCCATAGGAGAGTTGCTCTAGCTAACAATGTGCTTCAAGGAATAAGGTCAGAAAGCATAGCTGTGGACAGAGGAGTTCCTGTGTTCTAGCATTGCTCTCCAGAAAGCAGCACTCAGGAGGCTGACCATGAATGCGGCATGAGAGACTCCCCACCAACTGTTCCAGCAGCTCATTCACCTCTGTGAATGTTGACTCATTCACCTCTGCATATGCAGACAAACTCCACCTTGTTTCCAGCTTTGGTTTTAAAACCTAATCCTCTTATACTGACCTAAAGGAGTGTGTCTGCAGTCCACTATTTCCCAGTTTCCACAAATACAACTTTTAGAGACCTGAACTGACTACCTAGAGGAAACTTCTTGTTTTTTTTTAGTGGCCTGTAAGCTTAGATACTCACTGAAAAGTTGAGCCAAGCCATATTTTTTTGCACAGGCTTACGGTGTATGAATATTGCTGGAGCTTTGTGAAATGGGAAGTGTCCTTTTTCTGGAGTCCTCAGTGAACAGCAATGCCATCTCTTTTGCTAAGAACACTGATTTGTTATGGCTGAACACCAAGCATACAGGAAATGTTTGTGCCTCTAACAGCAGTCCCTTGTCACAAACCTTGTTGAAGTGCCTCAGGACTTGCAGTATTTGAATATTCTCTGTATCTATTGCAGATATGAAATTAAAGATTTATTAAGCCATGCCTTTTTTGCTGAAGATACTGGGGTAAGAGTGGAACTAGCAGAAGAAGACCATGGAAGGAAATCCTCTATTGCCTTAAGACTCTGGGTAGAAGATCCTAAGAAACTGAAAGGAAAACCCAAAGATAATGGAGCCATTGAGTTTACTTTTGATCTGGAGAAGGAAACTCCTGATGATGTTGCACAAGAAATGGTAAAATACACTTCTGCTGACACAAATGGGTCTATATATATTTATATATGTGGAGTGCACAGATCTATATAGGTGGAGTGCATAAATCTCAAAGGATGACAGGAAGGAGCCTGGTAAAGTACCAGCCAGTGAAAGGTGTCTAGTTTAAGCAGTTTGCATGGATTTTAGCAGTGTGCAAGAAAGGGCTAAATGTGGCAGAACTGACAAATATTGCTTACCAAGTCTGAAGACAGATGAGGGAAGTGGCATTTCAAAGAGCTCTGGGGCCACAGAGGTCTAATCTCCTTTGATATTTTGAAAAAGCTGTTGCCAGTTTCTGTTGGCCGTTGAGGGTCTTTAAATTTGTTTGAGATCAGCTTAGTTTCAGGCAGCATCTTGGAATAAGTTAACAGAGTACAAAAGTTCAAAAACAAAATATCCTGCCCTGAATTCTTCAAAGCACTTCTTTCCATCTTATCTGTTGGTGTTAGATGAGGACAACCTACGGCCAGCACTCTATCAACAACCATAAATAGGCAGGTCCACTGCACAGAGTTAAGAATAAGCTTTGGATTTTTCAGCAGCTGAGTTTAATGTGCTGAACTTCTCTCTCTTCATAACTTGAGGCTCTTTTGTTAGAAAAACTGTTTTGTTTTCCAGTTTCACTCAATAATCCTTGAACTTGTATTTGAATGATGTCTTTACTGCAGTCGTTTAGGTTTTCCAACGTCACGGAGACACAGAATCAGAAAGCACTGAGTCAAGGGCTTGAGTTTTCTTGTGCTTGCAGAAATGTTCCCATTATCATCTAGGTCCCAAGGGATCCCATGTAATGACATTGTCATCACCACTCCTGCTTGGGAGGCACTCACTCTGCTGATGCTGCCTTGCTACACTTGGGCTTGTCACCGTGTACTGAGCTTAGTGGGAGCAATTCAGGCTGTCCTCTGTTTGCAGCAGGGCCCAGAATTCTGTGGCCAACATATTGAATTACAGAACTCATTTCATTGCCAGATTTCTCTGGTCCAGTTAATTGCTCTTATATTTTGCATTTAAATATTTATGGGCATAATTGGAGGTTTGAAGTTCTGTAGGTTTGGCTCACTCCCCCCAGCTGTGGCATTTTGTTTGCAAAAGGAAATAATTCCCTTGGAAAGTGTGTTTAAAAGGACCACCCCCATGCTCCTGTGACACTATACCCTTGCCTCAGTAATTTTTGAACCCTGTGTTTTACTGTTACATTAACAATTGCTGAAGTGATTGTTCATGACATGCTTTCAATGTTGCAGCTGTTGTGGGGGGGGTGGGCAGAAGGAGACTTTTATTTCTAAGTGTCTTTCTCTAGCCCTTATGAGGTTATGGTGAGTTAAGCAACTTCCCACCACCACCACTACTGAAATTTGGCAGACCAGCTCAGAAGCTGGAGCTGTATTTACAGCAAAGCTAAATTGACAAGCACATATATACACAATATATTTACAGGTATCTACAATTCTATACAAACAAGATAATACAGAAATCCAAACTCCCTCCTGGACAAAGAAACTGCCCAGGAGGGGCTCAAAGCCTCTCTCTCCCAGACAATCAGCAAAGCTTGCTTGTTACCTGTTAGTGAAAGATACTAGAGTGGAGCAAAGGAGAAGTGAAAGGAAGAAGCGTCTCAAAGCAAAGAGAGACAAGTTGTTGATGTTTTGGCTTTTTATCCCTTTCAGCAAACCAATGAACAATGCAGACTTGATCATTGTTCTTTTTTTTTTTTTACATCCAATCTAATTTTTCATTAGAATATTCCCATTAGCCTCAAAGCAGCACAGAGGTGTGGAATGCCAAAGCCACCTGCTTCCATCAGTTTGTGTTGCTGTCTGTGTTGTGTAAGAGTGCAGGAGCCTTTCTGAGTGCAGGGAGTTTCCATCATTACCAAAGGCTTTTCAGTAGTCAGACATTCCTGCCTGTCCAAGCCACCTGGGCAAAAGCAACCTTGAAACATTCTGATGGGTTTGCAACTCGAAGTTGCCTTTCACGAGCTTAAAATAGCATCTCTTTATTAGACCTTAACCATTCCCTATGTAGAGATTCATAGATTCACAGCATACTGGGTTGGAACAGACCTCAAGCATCCATTAAGGGTAAGAATAGAGTTTAAGTGAGCTGGCCCAGCACCCTGCAAGCTGTCTCATGTAGGGGAATCTGCCACCTCCCTTGGGAGTTTATTCCAATGTTTAATAGTTCAAATGGTTTAAAAAAAAACCCAAACCTGGCATCCAGTCCAAATCTCACCATCTGTAGAAGTAAGAATTGTTGAAAGAAAATGGTCGGTGTGGCTGGTTTTTAGTGCCCTCCCTGTGTCTTGAAGGGTCTGCTGGGCCATGTTAGTTAACACCACACAAAGTTCTCTGGACCTGCGTGGCTCTTGTCTTGAGTAACTCCCTTCTGTCGTTAGCATTTGCTGGATCATCAGTTCTGGAATGTCAGCGAGGTCTGAGGGCACAGGCAGTGGAAAATACCCATATCCAGCTGCAGCTGTAGTTTAAGCTGCTTTGCACCTAATAATTTTAAACAGCCAAAACCTAAGCTGCCACAGGCTGGTGTTTGAGCAAGAACAAAGAAGGAAAACCTCTAAATTTCCTCCATGTACATAAGGGCTTTCCAAATCTGTAGAACATGCATGTTAAGAAGGTAGGGTGAGCAGACAAATCTCTGAGAGGTCATTCTTAGTAAGTAAAACTCATACCCCGTGCTGCAGGAGATTATGCAAACAAGCAGCACAAAGATGAATTTCCATTTTTATCTGTGGAACAGCAAATTGGAGAAGGCCAAGTCCCCTTTGCAGTCAGATGTGACCAGTCTGCATTTGACTTCACGATAGGCTGCTGCTTTATAACAGTCAATCAATCCTGACTGACTTTAGCAGTTAAGAGAAGTTAATTTGAGATGAAGTTCTGCTAACATCTTTTCCCTCATGACTTGCTGTGATATCAAGAGCAGCAATTTGGAGAGCTGCCTGTACTGGAAGGATGAAGGCAATACATCTGATTTGGGGCGGGGGGAGCATCATTTATTCCAACTGCACTGTTCAAAGAGCAGATTTCAGTGATGCTTTTTCTGCCTCTTTGGGTTCTGTTGAGTCTTTTAAAAGAGGAAAAAAAGAAGGAAGCCATCTGCAGTTAAACTTGCTCTCTTCTTAATGGATGTTAAGTGGGGAATGAATATATATATATGTATATATATATGTGTGTGTGTATATATGTGTATGTGTAGATATATATATGTGTGTTTGTGTGCATATATATGTGTATATATATAAATATATATACTACCTATATTAATATAATTATAATCATATTACAATTATATAGATAATACATAATAGAGAATACATATTATGTATAACATATATTATGTGTAATATAAATAACATATGCAACATATTATAATATGCTCTTATAATAATATATTA
>VWYK01107647.1:3107-35389 GCA_013399775.1 Semnornis frantzii | reverse complement strand
TTTAGTATTGTTTGTCAGCATTCTTCCTGCCATCTTAAACAGGTTGTGAGGCTTAGGATTGCTTTGGTTTCAGTCATGTTTATTAATAGTCTACTCTGCAAGTAACCTCACTGAAATCAGTGGGGCCACTTCCAGTACAAAACAGTGGCCACCCTTTCATCAAGTGGAAGCTGCCTGTTGTGTTAACAGGGATAAACATGCATTTAATTAAGAAGTCATGGACACTGAGGTTTCCACCACTATTTCTCTGACCTTTCAGATGTAGGATCAGCACAGTTCAGAGGATATTTCAGCTCTATAACATCTCCATTCTTTTCCTTGAGCTGCCCATGATGTTCCATATAATACTGGACTAATTCAGCCAACGTAGCAAACTTCTCCCCTCCATAGAGGTCATAGTAGTCTCCTGTGTTCTGGATCTTGATGTGGGTTACAGCTCCAGTTCGTCTAATATTTGAAACAAAGAGAGGGGGAAAACCAAAACTTCCATAAGTCATCTGATTTCTAATCAATCACTGCTCTATTTAGCATTCTGTTATCCCACCTGGAGAAATCCATACATCATTTCCAGCTGAAATACTGCAGAAGAGCTAAGCTAGTGCACCTCAGGTGTGCTACAGCCCCGTCTCAGTGGTTTGCAAGAAGGGGAAGTGGCTGCCCGACAGTCAAAAGAACAGAAAAAAAACCCCAAACGTTAATTCTGCACTGAAGGGATCCTTGAAGCCATTACAAGCTCTGTGGCCTCACAATCTCCTACAGCAATCCCTCAGACCTCCAAGAATTGCACACAAAGCACCAAGGGCAGAGGTGTGAAATCAGCATTCTCAAGACACCCATCAGATCTTCTTTGCTCCTTTCCCTAGAATTTCACACTTAAACACTAAGATCTCTTCCACATTGCAGCTGCCTTTACCTGATGCAAGTCATCTGCTCCCAGTCCCTGGTATTAATGAGAAACAGCTCACAAAGAGTCTCTCCTGCTCGATCCAAGCAGCACTATTCTTATCACCAATACCATGTTTTCCTTTTTCCTTTATCTACTTCCTCTTGCCTTCCTTTCCCTATCCCTACCACTGCAGAGTGCCAGGGGACAAGTGTTACAAAAGGCCTATTTTGGAAGCTGAAATACCACTGCAGTTGCCCTTAAAAACTTGCTGACCTTTCCTGTAAGAAGAAAGTCTGGAGAGCATTTCCTTGCACGTGTCTTATCAGTAAACCCTATCACCTCTGCTGCTTTTAGATGATTATCAGATAGGTTTTTAAAGGGCTAAAAGTGATGTTATTATGAACCTACTTCTACTTCCCCTCAGCTTTTCTGTGTCTCTGCAGAACCAGAACTCATTCTCCTTCAATCTATAGTGCCCCAAGTTGGAGAAAAGTATTTAAGAACCTCTTCAGGGAAAACAGGAGAGAAAGAAGAAGAAAAAGTGAACAGACTAAAAAAGTGATCTGTGAATTCTTTCATCTCATTTACAGCCCTTTCCTCACAAAACAGCATCAAAGACTCTCACCAGGCTGGAGAGAAAGACAGAAGCCATTTAAACTTACCTAACAGAGAGGGTGAAGTCACCAGGGTTACTTTTGCTGGGCCGTGCCAAAAAGCTGCCATCCACTCCTCTTGTTAGCAGCAGGTTTTCTGCCTCCACCCCAGTAATATTTGGATGAAACCANAAAAAAGGTTAAAAAATTAAGAGAAGACCTTATGGTTTTCAAAGTTAGTTTACATGATAAGACTAAACAGAACAATCCAACTTCTAAACCAAGTAGCACTGAATTTTGATTCTCAATTAATAAGAATATCTCAGTAAAATGTATCAATTATTCATTTCCTATTGCATTGCAATCTTATGTATTGGCAAGAGAGGTCTTTTAAGTACATACTCAACTGCTTGGATTAGAGTTACATCAAAAGGTAGACCACAAGTCACACATTTTCCGCCCTCCAGGAAGACACAACACACAAGGAAACTCACAGACAATTAGAAAAGACACTTAAAAATAAACCAAAACATCCAAAGCAACACTTAACAATATTTTAAAGGTTAAAAACATATACAAAACCTCATGCTTTAGGGCACAGGCTGACAAGCAGCTGATAGGGTTCAAGAAGGAACTTCGCTTGTGGGCAACCTATTTAGTTGCCCACACTCCTTCCACCTTCCTCAAGAGATGTGGTGCTGAGTACTGCCAGATTCAACAGCACTGCTCTGTCTCCCAGCTGCTGTGGCAATTTTCCTGGTCTGAGTAGATCCCACTTAAATACAACCACGATGGAATCTCATATTGATATCCACCACCCACAAACACTTTTCTAAAGGGTGCCCCTGCCAAAGGAGAGCTGTATATGGGCTATAGCTAAAAGGCTCAGTGTCCCCACCTATGGCACTGAGAGGCTTATTCTTAGCCATCCAGCTGCACATCTGCATTTTCTGTTACAGATAATGGAGATTTTTTTGTTTCACTGTTGCAGTACTAAACTACATCTGTGTGTTCTGGATGAAAGAAGTTTCTAATGAGGCATGATTTTAGACAGTAGATTTTAAAAAACCCCAACAGCCCAGGGACAGAGATGTGAGCACAGCAACTAAGAACTGGTTTAGTGGTTTTGTCAGGCTTGTATATGGCAATTAAAAGATCATTTTTGTTTTTCAGGGCTGCCATAAACTGGCACTAAGCAGGGTACAAGTGAAAGTCCACGTCCATATGGGTGGAAAGAACACAGGTTGCTCCATTTTGTACACCAGGTTCTTAGCTTCTCCAAAGTAAAGCAAAATATTAAGGCAAAAGATGCTGTAATCAATCTCATTACAGATATGAGTGCCGTATCTAAACCAAAACTGAATCACATTTCAGCTCATTCCTGACAGAGTCAGCATTTTATGCTAAATTGCTAGAACAGCAAAATACTCAAGTGCATGTCTAAATTTAGGGTAATTACTTGAATTGTTTCAGCAATTTCTTCTGGACTGAAAAGTTCAGAGAATCACACAGAGTGGTGGGGAAGTGACCTCTCGAGATCATCCAGTCCAGCCCCACCACTAAAGCTGGGTCACCCACAGCAGTTTGCCCAGGAGGGTTTGGAATCTCTCCAGAGAAGCAAACTTCACAATCTCTACAACCTCTTTGGGCAGTCTGCTCCAGGCCTCCAGCAACCTCACACCAAAGAAGTCTCTCCTCGTGTTGAGGTGGCACTTCCTGGTCTCATTGTGACCTTTGCCCCTTCTCCTATCACTAGGCACCACTGGCAAGAGTCTGCCTCCACCCTCTTGCCCCCCACAGACCCTTTAACTCTTGCTGAGCATTGATCAGATCCCCTCTCAGGTTGTTCTTCTCCAAGCTAAACAGTTAAAGGCTCTCAGCCTTTCCTTCTCAGAGATGCTCCTACCAAGGTCTTATGCTGGCAGTTCTCTTCCAACTCAGATTCTCATAGAAACATTCTGCAGAATTTTCAAGATTCTAGAATATCCAAACTTCAGCAAGTCACTCAAATGGGAATTGGGATTAGTCCCATACCAATTCCATTTCAGAAACAGGATTCTTCTTGGTAATCTTACTTTGTTGTTGTTGTTCTGCTTAAGGATATCCTGCTTGCATCAAGAACATCTACTGTATGCTACCATAGCCTTGACCGAACAACAACAAAAACCAAACCTCTGCAGCACAGGCCATGAAAAACATATGTTAAAAAATACTTTCAAGTTATTACAGTAAATGGGAGGGAATTAATAAATAATGCTACATTTATCTAATGACTGCTCAAAGGTCAAGAAAATTCTGGTTTGATGCAGCCAGAAGTGCACAAGCACCATGGGATGAACTGAAACTTAGTGTTTCAGAACATGGCAAGTTGGTCTGCAGAAGCTAACGACTTATCTACCACACTCCCAGCCCCAACATTTTACTTTATTTAGAAGAAAACAACCCACAAGAACAAAAATAAGTGCACTAGCATTCTGAACAGTTTATAAGCTTTTAAAACATGCAGAGGATTCAAGAGACACTTGGGCTTAAAAATGTATTCAATGTATAAAGGAGAAATGGAGTCAATCCTACAGATTTCCTATGTAGTGATATTCCATAAGCTTTAATTAACATAATATCTTTTGGATCTTAACCTAGAGCCTAATACAGTTCCAATAACTGTACCTGGATTGTTAAACAGAGTAGAACAACAGAAAAGTGGTAGTTTCATGAACAGAGGGATTGCAAATAACTTGTGCTTAGAGGTTTAAAAAGATGAGAGGTTCTTTAACACAAAATCCTTCCCCCTCACATAGCCACACTCTCCTGCCGAGGACGGCAACAAGTAATTGTAGCAAAAGAAAAAAGCCACATCTGGAAGATCTAGGAGAGTTCGTTGCACTTTATGTAACTTTTGTTCCACTGGTAACTCCTTCTCCTGCTCCCTCATCTTCGTATTTTTGGCTTTGAGTAGGAAGATGCATTTGTCAGGCACCCCAAATAGAAAAATGGGGGTGTTAGTGATCTCTGCTCAGCGGTTCCGGCCCGGTGATGGAGGTGGCTTCATTTGAAGTGCTGCCATCATATGAATGCTTCTGAACCCTGGTGGGTTCATCCCTTCCAAAACCAGGCAAGGGGATGCAGACACAGGCAACAGTAACACAACCCCTGGAGAGGACTTTCTCCTACACTTCCTTTTATAGGGATGGAATGTCATTTAGACCTTTTCCTACTTTCCTTCTCCAGCCTCTACTAGGAGCAGGTGCAGAGGCTATCCCAAGCAAAGGGCATCACAGCCAATGAATAAAATCAGGAAAGCTACACACACACATAAACCCACACTCTAATAAAGCTGGCTGTCCTCACTATGCAGGGAATACGCCTCACAGCACTTCTGGTTCGGGGGTTCAGCAGTAGATCATGCAAAGTCCTTTCTTAGTTTACAGCAAGATAAAATGTTGGCAAAAAAAGTAACCAGTGAAATGGAAGGGGGGGATAAATTACAAAATTAAGAGGATATCAGCTAAGCAAGAAACCTTTTGATGAAAAGCACAGGTGAAGAAATATGGCCTTGCTAAAACCCTCTCTTTTTTTTTTTTGACAGCATTGTGACAACAGATCAGTCAGATCTGTTTTTTAAGTCATCTACTGCCAGCATATTTCTCTCTCACTGAACTGAAGAGTGAAAAGAAGTAATCAATACATTTTTCCATGCTTCGATTGAGCTTTTCTAATCACCTTTTCAAGAGCAGAGGAGATTAAATCAGTTCTGAGTCTCAGCTGTCACAACCATAGCACTCAGGGAGGCAGTGACTGGTAGTTTAATTATTTCTATTTATAGGCTCATCAGTTTATATTTCTCATCTTTTCTCAGTCTCCCACACAAGTTACAATTTAAAGTTCTGAGCAGAATAAAAGGATTTACTCCTGACAAGGAGGAAGTGTGCAAGTGCTTCCAAAAGGTAACTCCAGTATAATGTGTGAGCATGGACATTCACATCCCAACGTACACCAGAGATCCTCCAAGGCTTTCAGAAGACCTCCAAATCCAAATCTAGCCACAGACTCAACACCAATCCAGCTAACATCACCATCTTAAGGAGAACATGAAGAAGTCACGCTTTAAGAGATATTACTTAGGGATGTATCAGAGTACAGAATGTTGGATAAGAATACAAGCTTCCTTTTTTTTCCTTTTTATGGCAGTAATTCTTCTTAAGTCTGTCATTTACCTTATCCTCTCAGCCAGAAAAAGGATTGATGAAATAAGACAAACATGAGAATACATTAAAAGGACAAAGAGAAGCTACAACAGAGAAGAGATTAAACTGTTGATCACCCTGATTTTGCAACACCACAAGGTTTTGCAATTAGAACGATGCTGCTAATAAAAGGAGAGCCAAGCTCAGGTCAGCTTACAAACACTCATTTCGGAGCTGGCTCACGGTTTGGTTCAGTAAGGTCACCACCAGTGCTGGTCCACCGACAGCAACACGGCGCTTCCTGGCCTCGGATTCTAGGCTGAGTGGGCTGGCACAGGGATAAAATTCACCCCACAGCTCCAGATCCAACACACACCCGGGCGCGGGGAGACTCGTTTGGACCCTCCCCGAAGCCAGTAGCCGCTCTGGCCTCTGCACGGGGTCGGTGGAGCCTAAAACCATCCCGAACACCCCAACCACCCCGGGGAGGGAGCCCCCCCACCATGCCGCACCGGTTGGGCGAGGGTCTGCTCGCCGAGGAAAGGGAGGCGAGACCAACAGAGCGACCCAGGCCTCCAGTCAAGCCGAGGCAGTAGCTGCAGCCCCACAGCGCCAGGAGGGCGCACATCCCGCCCCAGAAACGGGCGGGGAGTGGGGCAGGGACGCGGCTGCAGGCAGCGAGGTGGGGGCTTGCCTTGCGCCGCAGCCATGGTGCGCGGGAGGCCCTGCCCGTGCAGCGCGGCCACAGAGAAAAGGCCAGGTCCAGATGCTTCCCAAGAGCCGGGGCCAGAGGACCCAGGCTCTGCATGCCTCGGGGGCAGGCGGCCCCCTGCCTGGCCCCCCCACAGACCCCGCNGGGGGAGTGTCTCCCCGGCGTGGGCCGCGGCCTACGGGCGCCCTGAAAGGAGCGTGAACAACAGCAGCCTCAGGCCCCGGAGGCGCACGGAGCGCGGCGCGGCCCGCCCTGCGTCACCCACCTGNCTGGGAGCGGTCCCCGGTGATACTGACCATGGAAATAACGGAGCCTCATTTCGTAAAGCCGAGTGCAGAGCCTTACCTCGGCTGTGCCCCGGGCTGAAGAAAGGGGCAGGTCCGGGAGGCCCGCTGCCGGGGCCGTCGGGCACTGCACAGCCCCTATAGAGGTGGACCGCAGGGGCTCGGCGCTCTATCCCTCTCCCCGAATAACCCGCAACTGACGGGGATAGACCGGGCCCTTATTGGACTACAAATCCCAGCGAGCTCTGCGGCCGGCGCCGTGACGTCAGACGCAGCCCTCTCTTTAGGCCTCCGGTACCCGGATGTAGGTCTCTTTCCTTCACCGGAAGGTAAGAATGGTGGATTGGTGGCAGGCAGGGCTGGGGTACGGCAGGTTTCATCCGCTGCCATCTGCCCTGGGGAGGCTGCACTGGAGTCATGGGCCTTGCACGGAACTCTTATGGAGGCAGTAGTGAGGACCGGAGACTACCTGGGGGCAGGCGATGGAGGGAGAGGTGCAGCCATCTCTGAACAGGGCAGGCCGCGGCTGGTGGCGGAGGCCGCGCTGGGCCGTGACTGGTGGGGTTGGAGCTTACGGGACGCGGCCGGCCGGCCGGAAGGTGGGAGCCGGGCGCGGTTTGAGCCGGACAGAAGGCCCCTGCAGGGTTGAGTGATGGATGGTAGGCCGGGCGCGGCCGGCGTAGCCCCGCGATGTGGCAGAGCCCAGGAGCTCCAGCAGGGCTGGGGAGATCCAGAGCACAGGGCGGCTGTACTTTCCCGCGGGGCCGGAGGGATCGGCTGCGGCCTCGGCGTGTGTTTGGGCTCCTTGATGCGGCGGATTTGGATGCGTTCCGTGAGCTTGGAGCTGTGGAAGTAGCGTGAAGGAGCCTTTTGCATGATGGGTGCGCAGCAAACTAAATGCCTTCTGGCTCTGCAGTGAGTCTCCCTTAGCAACGATGGAAGAGGTGAATGAAGAGTATTAGAAAGGCATAAGAAGTCAAATTCCAGTTGTTTCTGCACCTTAGAGGATTCTTTGTGTCTTGTAGCTAAGTTACAGTTCCTGTTTTGTTTGGATCTGCAGATGGCGGGAGAGAAGAAGCCAATGGAGAAGGCACCGGCTAAGAAGAAGCCAGCTGAGAAGAAGCCAGCTGAGCAGAAAGCGAGCCAGAAGGGAGCAGGTGAGAAGAAGAAGAAGGTGAAGAAGCATCATTGCAGCCGTAACCCTGTCCTGGCCCGTGGCATCGGGAGGTATTCCCGGTCAGCCATGTATGTTAGGAAAGCTCTCTACAAGCGCAAGTACACTGCTCCGGAAACAAAGGTAGAGTGAGAAATACTCTGTTTAAGTACTCGCATTGTTTGTGGTGGCTTTGATTTGAAATGTCACTTTTAATTGCATACAGATAGAAAAGAAGAAGAAGGAGAAGCCACGGGCCACCATCACCAAGCCAGTGGGTGGAGACAAGAACGGAGGCAGTCGAGTGGTTAAAATTCGCAAGATGGTAAGAGAAGGTCTAAGGCCATTACATGTGATGGTGCACTGGGTGGTGCACTCTCACCTGGGGTTCTAAAGCAGCTCCTGTCCGCCCTGTGCTTCACTTGGCTGCTGGCAGTGATCTGTAGGTTGTTGTCATCAGGGGAGATGATGGTAGTTTGAGGGAATGGTTAGTGGGTGGCAGTGGGTTCTCCTGTACTGTCTGTGTCGTTGTGGAACTCGGGGTGGTTCAATACTGGTACAACGTTTGCTCCTCTCTTTCTAGCCCAGGTACTACCCCACTGAAGATGTTCCTCGCAAGCTTTTGAGTCATGGCAAAAAGCCCTTTTGCGAGCACAAGAGGAGGCTGCGGGCCTCTATTACCCCAGGGACTGTTCTGATCCTTCTGACTGGTCGTCATAGAGGCAAGGTAATAGTTGGAGGCTTCTTCTCAGGTAGCTTTGCAGCGTTTCTGTGCTGGAACCATCTGACCAAGCAGGTATTCCAAAGTTATCTGCTGATTTCACAGGAGAGCTGTGATTTCACCCAAGAGATGTGAACCCACAGATCTCCTTTTCTGTGGATCCCATGTAGGAGCTTTCCTCTTTGACTGCCTTTAGGGGAAAGAGTCTTTTATTCTGTACACAGAGCTGGAGGTCAAACAGGCCAGGCCAGTTGCTTGGACAAAATAGAGCCTTACAGTGGTAGGTTCACACTATAGTGCAGAACGTCAGAGCTGTTGCCTGCTGGTGTTGTAGTGAGAACAGAGCTTCACCTCAAGAGTAGCTATTGCACAGGAGAAAATATTTTCATTCTTAATCCAAGTATCAAGATAATTATTGTTATATTTGGATGTGTTTTTCATCCTAACGGTGTTTACTGACGGATCTTAACTGACACTTGTTATTTCTTTGAATTATTCAATGTCATGTCTCTTAACAACACTCTTCAGGGAAGGAAAACTTGACCAGAAGGAATAAAATGCATCTGAGGTTTGCCTCTGTTCACGTGATAGATTGTGGTGTCCAGGGTTTTACCCAATTCCTGCCATTATCTCCTACAAAGAGTTTCGGTCATGCAAGAGCTTTCTCACCACCCTGTAAAACAGGCAGAGGCTTTGCTCAGCCTCAAATGGTGAAGGCCACAGAGATTTGGTGTTAGGTGAGGTAACTGTCAGAGCTGTACTTGGAGAAGTCTTGCCAGCTTGGCTTGTGCGGTTGCTACTTCTGAAGTCATACAGCGATGCCCATTCCTGAGTGCTTGGTTGATTTTTACACCAGCAGCAGAGCTCAAGGGTGGGCACAGTCCTAGTTCAGTATAGTATTGCAGGGTGCTGGCATGTTTTACAAGAGCTTGTAGTGATAGGATGAGGGGCAGTGGCTTTGAGCTGGAAGAGAGGAGATTTAGACTGGAGATTAGCAAGAAATCCCTTAACTGGGGGAGGGATTGGGGAGACACGTACAGGTTGCCCACAGAAGTTGTGGATGCCCCCTCCCTGGAAGTGTTCAAGCCCAGGTCATATGAGGCCTTAAGCAACCTGGCCTAGTGGAAGGTGTCCCTACCCATGGTGGGGGGTTAAACTGGATGATCTTGATGGTCCATTCCAATCCAAACCGTTCTGTGAGGACTAATGTCACGTCTCTTCTCTTTCCAGCGTGTTGTCTTCTTGAAGCAGCTTGCAACTGGCCTTTTGCTCGTTACAGGTAAAACACTATTACGGAAGCATGATGCTTTCATTGTTTTGAGGAGTTTTGAGTATTTGGGGGTGTATTTTAAGTTGAAGTTTGCCTCTGAGGTCAGTAGCGCTGCAGGTACACCTATGGATGGTTTGGTGCATTGTGCATTCCTGTAACTATGTGGAACCATGTTTTGTGGCTCCAGGAGGTGAAAGGGAGATAATTAACCTTCAGCACTGGACTCCCTGGAAGAGATCAGGAAGCACTTTTCAACTTCTCTAGAGGCTGTGGGAAGGGCTCTGTGGATTGTCCAGTTTTTGGCTGTAGGCATCTCTGAAGAAACAAGTCATCTGACGCTACTAAAACTCAACTCCAAAGCAGTGGTTGTTGCTAAGAGAGCTGCCCTCATTCTCTCTTCTGCCTTTAGGACCCCTGGTTATCAATCGTGTTCCTCTGCGTAGGGCCCATCAGAAATTTGTTATTGCCACATCCACAAAGGTTGATATCTCGGGAGTGAAAATTCCCAAGCATCTCACTGATGCCTATTTCAAGAAGAAGAGGCTGCGTAAGCCCAAGCACCAAGAAGGCGAGATCTTTGACACGGAGAAAGAGGTAAGGAGCAGGATTGCTCAAGCTGTGTGAGTGTCCATGGTGCTTAAAGTCAGGCTGGAGAGGAGCAGTGCTGTGAAACAAATGGATAATTGAATCTGAAGTAAGGGGATGCCGTTAAACTGAATTAATTCAGCAGTAGTATGATAAACACCATTTAAATTGGGGGATTCTTTTCCGCTACCTCAGCAGAACCTGGGAGACGGCAAGTTTGCAGCGAGCCAAATATGTGCACTTGTGGCCAAGAGTGTGACCTACTGGTCAAGAGAGGTTCTCTCTCCTTTCTACTCTGCCTTACTGAGGCTGCATCTTGGGTATTGCAATTCCCCAGTTCAGAAGAGACAGGGAACTACTGGAGAGAGTCCAGCAGAGCCTACAAGTATGCTGAAGGGACTGGAGAATTGCTGTGAGAAGGAAAGGCTGAGTGAGAGAGCTGAGGCTGTTTAGGCTGGAGGAGCCTGAGAAGGGATCTGCTCAATGCTCAGAAAGAGCTTAAGGACCTGTGAGGGGCAAGAGGATGGGGCCAGACTCTTCTCAGTGGTGTGCAGTGACAGGACAAGGGGCAATGGGTGCAAACTGGAATTCAGGAGATCCCATTTGCTCAGGGAGAGATCCTTCTTTGCTGTGAGGGTGCTGGAGCGCTTGAGCAGGCCGCCCAGAGAGGTTGTGGAATCTCTTTTGGTGAGATTTCAAACCCTCCTGGCCATTTTGATCCTGGGCAAGATGCTGTGGGTGCCACTGCTTTAGCAGTCAGGTTGAACTGGATGATCTCCAGAGGTCACTTCCAACCCCCACCATGCTGGAATTTTTGGGATTACTCCACCTACTTTTTTTTTTCTGACCAAGAGACCTTTACTGTTCTGCTCCTGCAAACAGCATGCTGCTGGCTGCAATACCTGTGACATAAGCCAAGCAGTGGCTTCTGTTCTCTGCCACCTCTGGTCTCCTGCCACTTTTCCTGCATTTAGACTAAATGGAGGAAAGCTTTCTTGAAAATGCTAGAAGCTGGGGTTTGCTTTGAATTTTCTCCTCTCCACAGAAGAGTCTGAAGTCACTGCAGGATTTTAACACCATTCTTTGTACTTTTTAGAAATACGAGATAACAGAGCAGCGCAAGGCAGACCAGAAGGCTGTGGATTCACAGGTCCTGGCACGGATCAAGAAGGTGCCTCAGCTCCGTGGGTACCTCCGCTCTACATTCAGTCTCTCAAATGGAGTTTACCCTCACAAATTGGTGTTCTAACTCTCTCTGAAAGTACCACATTAAATCTGAAGGGAGAAAAAAAAAAAAACAAACCACAAGGATTCTTGGTGTCTTCATTACAGTCCATAAGGGAATGTGTTGAACAAACTGTGTGTTACTTAAAGGCTGGGGTTGGATGGGACAATCTTTCAAGGTCCCTTCCAACCCAAACCATTCTGTGATAGGGGACCTACCTGCTGGTGGCATGGAACTGAGGGATTGCATGTAGACAACTAGAATTTTGAGTGGACAAGGTTTTGGGATGAAGGTTTCATTTGGTTAGGCAGTTTGGGGATTGTTTGGATTTTTGTTGGTTGGTTGGCTGGTTGGTTTTTTGCTATTTAGTATAACCAGAAACAAATTAGCACTTGAATTTGAGCTTTCTTAACCAGGAATGAGTTGGGAGGAGAAAAATCAAACAGCTTGTGTTTTGGGAAAGAGGATGTTTGTTCTGGATTGACTGCATATAGGATAGATCCAGAGTAACTGCTCTCACTACAGAAAGGACACTGAGGTGCTGGAGCAGGTCTAGAGAAAGGCAACAGAGCTGGTGAAGTGCCTGGGTAACAATTCTGGTGAGGAGCAGCTGAGAGTAGTGGGGTTGTTCAGCCTGCAGAAAAGGAATCTGAGGGGCGCTCTACAACTCCTTGAAAAGAGGCTGAAGCCAGGTGGAAGTTCGGTCTCTTCTGTCAAGGAAAGCAAGTGACAGGACAAGAGGAAACGGACTGAAGTTGCACCAGAGGAGCTTTAGGTTGGCTATTAGGTGAAACTTCTTTGCTGACAGGGTTCTCTAACACAGGAATAGGCTCCTCGGGATGGGGAGGTGTTTGTTTTCTGAAGAGGTTTGAAAGAGCAAAAGATGTGCTGAGGAGGGACATGGTTTAGCATCAGACTTGCTAAAGTCAGGTCATGGTGGGTTCTTAAAGGTCTTTTCCAACCAGAATGATTCTGTAATTCTACATGTCCAGCCTGATGCTGGCTATTTCTTTGCACCCTTGATGTGCTGAAACCAGTGCTTCATTTTTTGTGAAGAACAAGGTCTTGGCAACAACCCTCTGTTAGGTACCTCATTAGCATTTTAAAACACCTCACTGGCTTTGAGATGGTTTTCCTGGTGATCAGATTTGATGCATGATCACCACATAAACCTCAGCAAACAACAACTTTTTAGATGGTTTCAGGAACTATACCTTGCATTTTAGAGGAAGTTGAGAGTTTTTCAGGCTGACATCAGCCCCAGAACTGTAACAGAACTTGGAATATCAGTCCCTTCCCAAATCTTGTACTTTTCCCCTGTTTTTTGTTTATCCCTGTGGAATGGAGCTTTTCAGTCAGGAAGAAAACCACCTGCTTGGGTCAGAAAGCAAAAATGTGATTCTAGATTCCGTAGCCTCAGAAATGAGTTAAGGAGAAGCTGTTTCTGTGCAAGGCAAATATTTTCTAATGCTGGGAGACTTCCAGACTCTCAACAGTTTTTCCTGTCTCAGAAACTGGCAGAAAGCAAGTTGAGAAAGTCCCGTCTGTTTTCTTTCTCTGGTGAGGGCAGTTAGCAGATATCTGGAAGACTTGGGTAGCAATAGCTCTGCTCCTACAGAAGCTGAGGATGTCCATATTAACAAACCTGGCACGCTCCAGCTCTTTCTTAGCCAGCATTGGGCAGGAAACAAGGCTTATGTAACTGCACCATCTGTCTAACCATTAATTCTAAGCTGAAAGAAGCCAAGGGGGTCAAACTTGATGAGAAGCAGAGATTTCACCAAATTCATACAAGCCTTGGGAAAAGAGACTAGAAAAGGGAGCGAGAAACCCTCACTGAGCTGGAATCTTTCATGTCACGTACAAGCCACCTTCACTGGGAAGGAGGAATTTGGCCTGGGGTGCTCCAGAAGCAATGAAAAACTCAAGCTCCTGCAGAATACCTGGTGGATTCAGAATGCTTTGGATTCTAACACTGAGTATGATCATCTCCAGCTGATGCTGGAATATGGAGTAGTGCTGGTTGCTCTTCCACCCTCTTGTTAATTAACATGTTAAATCTGAGTGTGCTTCAGCAGAGGGAGCCCATGAGCAAGCTGTGTCCAGTGCAGAACCGGCAGGGTGTCAGCCAGTTTCTGAACCTGTGATGCTCCTGGAAGATGTTCCTTCATTTTCAGTGTCATCAGAACTACATCTGTGAGGAGTTGTCCCTTCTGCTGTGTGTGGTTTGGTGTATGATAGGTACAGTCAGATGTTTCTTAAGTTGATTTGAGGTATGCTGCAGTGGTGGAACTGGCCTGTTGGTACAAATCAGCTCTGAAAGAGGTGCTGGATACATCTCACTGCTGATACAAAGTTTACTGATGCTACCAAAGTAAGTTCTTTACAGTGTATGTTTCAAAAGCTCACTGAAGTAGAAATTTGCCAGGGGAACGCATCACAGAGTCACAGAATGGTCTGGGTTGGAAGGTACCTTAAAGCTCATCTAGTTCTACCCCCCATGCCATAGGCAGGGACAGTTCCCACTAGACCAGGTTCCTTAAGGTCCCTGCCCAGCCTGGTCATGAACACTACCATAGGACACTGAAATGGGAAAAGCCCAAAACCAGCAAGCAGACATTTAGCTGAAACAGTTTGTAGAAGCACATAGTGTCACAGATACTGGAGGAGCTGCAGAGGTCCCTTCCAACCCCCACCACTCTGGGATTCTCTGGTATATTCTATAATTGCTGATTAGTCTGGTACTCATTTGTGTACTGGAAGACATGAGGTGATACCTGCAACCACTCACCTTGTTTACTGTCTCCCAGTGTGCTGGCAGGAAGTGATTTGATAATAGAGTTTAATTGTCTTAGTAAGCCTTGTATGAAGGAAAGCTCTCATGTGCTGCCATCACTTCCCTCACTCCAGCCCTGTCACCCATCTGACTGGCTGGACACAATAACAGAGCTGTGCAAGGTGTGGAGAGAAAGGGAGGGAGGAAGGAAGGAGTATTCTGATGGTGGTTTAGTTCCCTGGACAGAGTCGTAGTGGGACCAGAAGAATGCAGCTGTTGGCACAAAGGGGCATGGGAGCAGGCCTGCTCTTATTCAGGGAGAGATTATTTCCAGTGAGGGTGGTGAGACACTGGAACAGGTTGCCCAGGGAGAATGTGGATGCCCCCAGGTTGGATGGGGCTTTGAGCAGTCTGGTCCAGTGGAAGGTGTCCCTGCCCATAGTGGGGTGGTTGGAACTAGATCATCTTTAAGGCCCCTTCCAACCCAAACCCTTGTACAGTTTTGGAGGCACTGGCTGTGAAGTTGGGTTTGAACACCAGATCATGTCTTTGCATCACCTCAGGCTCTGCCACAGAGAATGGAGAGGCAAATTTCTCCTCTTTTATAGTGCAAGGCGGACAGCTGTGATCCATCTCTCTCAGCCTCTAAAATGTTTTCCTGGAGTTCTGTGAAATCTGGCATTTATCTGAAATACTCTGGGGTGGGAGATGGAAAAGAGGCCAAACAAGGACTGTACAGATGGGCCAACACAGGAACAAAGTGAGTATTCAGGAGGGGTTTTCAATCTAGATAATGCTGTCCACTACCTGGAAAAGACTTCCAGCACATAAAGAGCTTTTGTCTGCATTCTGACTGTCCCACAGCTTTTTTCATTGGGAGCCTGTAAACAGTTTTGCAGCCCTGGCTCGCTGAGTCACTGCTTTGCACCCAGCAGCCCCCACAGAAGAAGCCAGAGACATCCAAAGCCTCAGCCACCCAATCAAAAGTGCTGGAGATGAGCAGCTCCAAAAATAGTGACAGGCTCAACCACAGCAGCACTTCATTAGCATCAAATGTGCTCTCTGCTTCAGCTGGCTAATAAAGTGATGTGTAATTACAATACAGCATCCTTTGGAGTGGCAGGAGAGGGCTGTTGGCTTTCTGTGGGAATTGGTGATAAGATGCAGTGTGCTGTTATCTACAGACAGCTCCTTTTACCTGCCCCTCAAATCATGGAATGGTTTTGCTTGGGGAAGACCTTTAAGACAGGACTCTATAGTCCAGCCATTCTCTAACTCTACCAAGTCTGGTGCTAAACCATGTCCTTCAGCACCACATCTCTGCATCTTTTAAAGCCCTCCAGCGATGGGGATTCAACTGCCTCCTTGAGGAGCCTGTGCAGTCTTTAGAACCCTTTCAGTCATGAAGTTTCTTCTAATGTCCAACCTAAACTTCCCCTGGTATAAATGAGGCCATTTCCTCTCATCATCTCAACATAACTGTGTGGAGACAGGTCCTCTTCTGCTTCAGAGACAGCATCTGAAGTCCCCAGTGACTTGTGTGGGAATGTAAGGATGCAAGAAAAGGGGAACTATCTACCTGTTAATTTGATTTATCCAGTTCCTCTGTATTACAGTCTGCACTAAGCACTTGCCAGCTCATTGCTTAAGCAATTAGAGCAATTAAATACATATTTCTATAAGGACCTCATAATAATTCTCACTATTTTTTTTTCCCTTATTGTTCAGGAAGCCACTAATTGAGCAGAGCCAGTCCTACTGGCCATGGCCAGCATTGGCACTGAGTCACACAGAAGGGTTGGTCTGTGATGGTGACATGTGGAATCTGACATGCTTGCCAACAGGCAACCATGGCATTTCTTATTTGGTTGTTTTTTCATTGTTTATTGTTTTGGAGGTTTTTTAGACTAAGTCAGTGTCGAACCTTCTGGCAGATGAAGAGCCAAAACCCATTTTTTGTCATCTGACTGCTTTTTTTACTCAGTTTATCCTGTTTTGTTTTGTTTCTTCCTCATTGTTTCAGTGTTGATCTTTCTCAGTGGAAATGTCTCTACAGGATAGATTGCACACACAGCTAGCAAATTCCTGACCTAACCATGGTTCACACCATACCAGACACCAATATTTATAGGCAGTCATAATGACAAGAGAGGAAGCACTGTAGTCAAAATATTCCTTCAGATTAAAGACATTCCTTTTTTTTTTTTCTCTCAGTTCTATTAATCTTCTGTGTGATCTTGAGGAAGTAACTCAATTTCCATGAGTTCAGTGTTCCTATACCTGCAGAACAGCACCAGTGCTTTCTTGTTCCTGGAGTGCTGGGCTGCAGCAAGAGCAGTGTGGGCAGCAGGGAGAGGGAGGGTATTCTGCCCCTTTGCTCTGCTCTCCTCAGACCCCATCTGGAGTCCTGTGGAGTTCTGGAGTCCCCAGCACAGGAAGGACATGGAACTGTTGGAGCAGGTCCAGAGAAGGCCATGAAGATGCTCAGAGGGCTGCAGCAGCTCTGCTATGAGGACAGGCTGAGAGAGTTGGAGCTCTGCAGCCTGGAGAAGGCTTCCAGGAGACCTTAGAGTAGCCTTCCAGTATCTGAAGGGGGCCTACAGGAAGGCTGGGGAGGGACTATTGACAAGGTCTTGTAATGACAGGACAAGGGGCAATGGGTCTAAACTGGCAGAGGGGAGACTGAAACTGGATGTTAGGAGGAAGTTCTTTGCAGTGAGGTCCCTTCCAACCTAAACCATTCTATGATTTCAAGAACCACACCAAGCAGCACCAAGAAAGGCTTTAAACCTCACAAAGAAAACAGAAGATTAAACCAGAGGCAATCACATCTTCATCTACTTCACCTCTGTTGTCAGTTCTGCTTGATACAGAGGGTTTTCACTCACTTTGCAGATGCACTTATAATGTACTTGTTTTTAAACTTAAGGCTTTCAGGTATCAGCATCCATCAGATTGTGGTATCCTGGTGTTCCAAATGCCCATTTTCACCAAATCACAGAATGGTAGAGATTGGAAGGAACCTCAAAGATCATTGAGCTCAACCCCACTGACAAGGCAGGGTCACCTAGAGAAGGTCACAGGCAGGTTTTGAATGTCTGTGGAGATGGAGACTCCACCACTCTGCACCCTGGCCAGCCTGCTCAGGGCTCTGTCCCCCTTAAATTTAATAATTTCCTCCTCATATTTAGATGGAACTTCTTATATTCAAGTTTGTGCCTGTTATCCCTTGTCCTGTCATCGGGCATCACTGTAACCTGACACAGGAGGATGTGTCCCAGCCTTAAAGTACTGATCAGCATTGATGAGATTCCCTCCTCAGTCTGCTCTTTTCCAGATTAGAATGCCCCAATTCTCTTAGCCTTTCCTCTCAAGAGATATGTTTCTGTCCCTCTTTGTAGCCCTTTGCCGTACCCTCTCCAACAAGTCCCTGAGGACACAAGGATATAAAATACTAAGATAAAATGTACCAAACCAGCCCTAGGCAGCAAGTTGGTGTCCTTGATATACAAGGGAGGAAGGTTATTTTTTAGAACAAGAAAATAAAAAGAATGATCCATCCTTAAAATATTTCACTGGAGATACTCAGGCAAAATCAGTATTGGAATCACTGGTGTGAGTGTCCTGCTAAGCTGAAATGAGAATCAGCTTCATGGAAGGTCATAGAAATTGGTAGGCAACCAATAACTGTTCCTTAATATAAGCACAAAAACTAAACAAATGTCCCTTTAGAATCAGAGAACTGAAACCACAGCAACTATCACTCAAATGACAGCCACATGGCAAAGCTTCTGTACATTGCACATTATCTGCATGGCTTTCCTCTGGGCTAACAAAGAAAGTGCAAAAAGGGCATTTGAAATCTGGAGCTTTGTGTTTGTGTGAGTGAAAAAAAAAACAACAAACCCAAACACATGGGAAGGGGAGAAAAAAGAAAATGGCACTTTGAGACTGCTGATTCAAGAAAAAACTTTGAGAGAGCTGAGGGTTTTTGTCAAAATGCTGGCTTGAGTTAAAGCACTGTGCAAAAAAATCTGTGGCTTACTTAATCCATCAGTCCAGAAAAGAAAACTTTGTCAGGCTTTGTAAATAAACAGGATTTTATCAAGGCAGTCTCTGGCATCATCATGTAACTGGCTTCTAGCAACCCATTAATCTCCAGACTGGCTAACAGCTTGAATCAAACAAATAAAATTAACACAAATAACAACAGAAATGATGTGGCTGTGGCTTACTCGAGGTAACAGCTGATTTCACAAGTACCTGAGAAGGGTGTCCCAGCATGAGCCAGTCGATGCAGCTGCCTCCTGGGGATTTATGAGAACACTCATTAGAATTTCTATCATTCTTCCCATCCTGTCACTCTCAGCTGTAACTTCTCTTGTCATTTCATTGGCCATCACACCAAGCCTGCAGTGACTGGATAATCCAGCCAAGGAAATAGCTTCTTTTCTCTTTGACAGAAAAAAAGAGCTTGAAGATCACCAAGCCCAGCCACTAACCCAGCACTGCCAGGTCACCACTAAACCATGTCCCAAGAAAACTTCAGCTTTTCAAGCCCTCCAGTGATGGGGAGACCATCACTGCCCTGGGCAGCCTGGACCAGGCCTCAACAACCCCTTTGAGAAAGAAATTTTTTCTCATGTCCAGCCTAAATGTCCCCTGGCACAACTTGAGGCCATTTTCTCTGGTCCTGTCACTTGCTGCTTGGGAGAAGAGACAGATCCCCATCTGGCTCAAATCTCATTTCAGAGAGCTGAAGAGAGCCAGAAGGTTTCCCCTCAGTCTCCCTTTCTCCAGGTTGAGCAGCCCCACTTCCCCCAGCTGCTCCTCACAAGACTTGTGCTCTACACCCTTTGCCAGCTTTGTTGTCGTGCTCTGGACCTGCTCCGCACCTCAATGTCCTTCTTGCAGTAGGGGACATGTACAACTGACACCCATATGACAACAACCTGGAAGCAGGAAGCAATGAGCTCACCACATCATATAGTCACTCTGTGGCATGTGAAAGGTTGGGCTGCTGTTGTCTGTGTGTGAACCTATAACCTAATGAAGGTTCTGATGCTGGCTTTGGATGACTGACAGGTAGCAGCACTCTCAGTTCTGCTGCTGATTGATTGCTCCTGGAGTTATTTCAGTTGAAGGACAATTAACTGTTCTTTATGGTTTATCTGTAGGCTGTCTGTGATGTTGTTCTTTTTAAAGAAACACACTGTTCTAAAGCAGAAAGCCAAGGGTTTATAAAACAATTCCAGAAAAGACTTTTTTACCTGGCAAGATGAGGCTTTCATTAGCAGTATTACAAAGGAACAAAGAGTCCAACCATCCTGAGGGCCAGTCCAACTGAAGTTGGTAGAATATGGAATTATTTGGTCTTTGCTGGTTTACACTATCTGGCTGTAAAGAACAGAGGGGAAAAACAGGTGAGTCAGAGTGAGCATGGGAAGATTGCACCTCTCACAGACATCAGCACCATCCTTCACAACAAAACCACAGTAGGCATCTATATCCTTTTCTGATCATCTCCCTCATCAAGCTGTTCACTTACTGTGACTTTATTGTATAATAGCCCTTACTCATCCTTAAAAAGTAGATTATGGGCTGGAAATTATAGGCAAGAGATGCTGGAAATTGTGGGAAAGAGATACTGAAAGGAGCAGGGGAAATGCTTCAAGAAAGAAAGGGAGGTAGGCACTATAGGCAGAGCACCTTTGGACAAGTGGGCATTTAGAGGTGTAAAACACCACACAGAAAGCAAAATCATTCTCCCAAGAGGAGAAGCCATTCCAATTTGCACCACATGGTTTCAGACCTCAATTAGCAGCTTTCAGTTATAAGTTTGCTTTCAAGGCCTATCACCACTGAAGAGAAAACCAGTGCAGGCTAGTCAGGCCAGGCATACATTGATCTGGGTTCCTTCTCTTAGAAAAAAAAAAAGGTAGTTAGTGCTGCAAAGGCTGTGCAAACCTGCCAATTAAGACTTCACAGGAGCTTGGAACTGATTTCTTGAATTTCAAGTGAAAGGTAACAACAGAAAAAGTTCAAAAGCCACCTCATTTAAAATTTCTCATTTAAAATCCTGCTTTGACTCCTTTCTTTGGTGTCCTGTTGTTTCAGACTCTACTCATTGTTATCTCCTTTGTAACACCCTCACAAATTATCCTCAATTAGGGGTGTGGTTAGGAAAGGCAAGTCATTTGGGGGTGAATAACATGGAATGAATTGTATGTTCATTCCCAATATTGCCAGCTCAGCATGGAGAGCTGAATAGGTTGTCAGCACTGACATACCTTGATCCAAAGTTTTATGTATAAAGACTCAGCTCCTGCCTTTTGTACTGAACAGCTGCCTCAGGCCTTTCATCCTGGATGACACTTACAGAACATGGCTGACAGAAGCAAGCTCATGAAATTCTGCTTTTTGCCATCTTTGAGTAATTCATCCATCATTTCCTCCTTCACTTCTTCTCTCTGTGGACAAGCTATTGCATCACATTCTAAGCCTGCCTTCTTTGGGTCATCTTCCTTCCTACAGGTCTCTCTGCTCTCTCCCTACCAGTGGCATTGGGACAGGATGCCCATGGGGGTTGTTGGAGTCACCATCCCTGGAGGTATTAAAAAAAACAAGTGGCACTTCAGGATGTGGTCTAGTGGTCGTGGAGGTGTTAGGTAGAAGGTTGGAATTGATGATCTTAGAGGTATTTTCCAACTTTAATGATTCTAAGAACGAAATATAGAAAACAGCAAAAGGGCTACAAAAAACATCTAAGCCTGCACCATGAGATCAGCTAAGTCCCCATCAGGCCCACAAGATAACTGTCTACTGAAGCCTTCCATCAGCAGAGATCCTGCAGCCTCAGAAAGCAATCCAGACTCCTGCTGAACACCCCACATCAAATGGGTAATGTCTCCTGATGCTTGCCCTGTACCTCTCCAGTTGCAGTTTAAGCCCATGACTTTTGTCCTGTTAACGGCAGCTTTTTCTCTCAGTGCTTCAGCCTTTCACACCCTCTTTTGTCTACCCTTCACCACCTTCTCTTCTCAAGCCTGAACACACCAAGTCCTTTCCAGCATTCTTCATGGACAGCATTTTCAAGAAGACTGCTTGCTCTCCTCAAGATTCCCCAGGCCATCCATGAGCTGCTTGAAACACGGTGATCAGTTCCAAATGCAGCTTCATGTTTGGCTTTTAAGTACTTCTGTGTCTGCAAAACATCACAGTGAGAATTTGCTTCAGAATGAAACTTACAGTTGCTACAAAATTAGAGACAATACGAAAAATATAAGTAGCATGGAGAAGTTCTTGCCAGTCACAGTAATCCAGGTTTTCCACCCACTTACCTATTCATACATTTCACTTTACTGTATCTACTACATGTATTTCAAACTCTCAATGTCAAAATATTCCTAACCTCTCCCTGTGATTGATTTGAACTGAGAAAAATCAATGAAATTAAACTAGCCCAGTACTGATAAATTTTCTTTGCTAGTCTGGCTTTCTGCTACTCTAAAAGCCCTCCAAACTTAAAATTTATTTCACTCCTAAAATATTTTCTGTAACAAATCAAGACTTTTATCAACAAGAGATGAAAAAGCCAAGATGCATTCATTTCAGTGTTTTGATTAGTTCTGCTTTGTCACAGAGGAAAAGCATCTGTATTTGTGAGGAGCAGCTCCTGAACTGGGACAGTCTGAACTCTAGGTGTGGTAGGCTTCTGATTACTGTGGCAGAAAAATGCTGAAGCTTGATGCAAGTATTTAGACAAGAGACAAACAGGTATGATTGGATATGTATGTAAGAAATGTATGTTACAGAATAGCCATAGTAGTTAATTCTCTGCTTCCTGACCTCTACAGCTCACAGGAAACAAATCTTTCAACTGAACATGAGGAGAAAGTTCTCTGATGTGAGGGTGCTGAAGCCCTGAAACAGTCTTGCCCAGAGAGATTGTGAGGTCTCTTTCTCTGGAGAGATTTCAAACCCACATGGACATCTGGGCAAGCTGCTGTGGGTGATCTACTTTAGCAGTGGCGTTGGATTGGATGTTCTCCAGAGGTCCCTTCTAACTCCCACCATGATGGGATTTGAGGATTATGTGAAAATAAATAAATTAACTAAATTTTTTTTGTTTTAAAGGAGAGTGGGGGAGGAGGTGAAAGAGCTGTCTGTGTGTCTGTTAGAATCTGGGAAATTCAGACTGGGTGGATGCCTCTGCACATTGATAGAACCCTCCCTCTGCGCATGGCTTTGTGCCAGTGCAGACCATCCACCTCAATGTTACGAATGAAAGCAAACCACTGTGCTGGGAAGCTTCTCCTAGGTTCTGGTGGTTCTAGTGGGATGACTGGGATGCAAAAAGGATGTAAAGAACATGTTAGAATATAGGTACTAAAGTTAAAAAAAAACAACCTTAAACCAGCTTGAATGAAATGAAAGATCTTAAGATGATGTACAGCTGGCAGAAAATTTGCCTATAATTGAAGTCAACTGATCCTGTGAGTGAATCATGGTTAATAAAACCACATTTTGAGGAAAATAAAGTGCATTGTTAACATAGATTTTTACTCTGTCTTTTTTTTTCAGTATTAATTCTGTTCAGCATCAAAATGATGAAATCCTATCAAATGAAAATAAAGTGAAATAACAGATGGATTATGAAAAACTCTTACATTATAGAAAGTAAAAATGGAATAAGAAGAAAATGGAAATAAGTTAATTGTCTTGAAATGTGTTTTATTCCCTGAAATGTTATATTCAAACACTGGAAAAGGCTCTTAAGGGAGGTGGTTGAATCCCCATCCCTGGAGGTGTCTAAAAGATGAAGAGATGTGGTGCTGAAGGATATGGTTTAGCATCAGAATTGGCAGAGTTAGGGAATGGTTGGACTTGATGATCCTAAAAGTCTCTTCCAACCATAAAAAAGCTATGATTATGTTATTGCAAATATTGAAATTGCAGCTTTTTATTCCAATTGGAATTCAACAATTTTGATAAATTTTGATAAACTCAGCCCAGTTCTCACTCAGCTCTGAGACAACATCCTGGTAGGGTTATCCTGATGAGGGGAGAGAATTCATTCTCCAAGGGATATGTCTTTTTTTTGCTCGTGGTAGCTCTAGTGCAATATGAAGTAACAAGAACCTGGCCTGCCCACCACAGAATCACAGAATAGTAGGGGTTGGAATGGACCTCTGGAGGTCATCAAGTCCACCATCAAGTCAAGGCAGATTCACCTACAGAAGGTAACAGGAACATGTATAGGTGGGTTTGGAACGTCTGTGGGGATGGAGACTCCACCACCTCTCTGGGCAGCCCGCTCCAGTGTCCCCTCAGGCTTAAAGAAGTTCCTTCTCATGTTCAGATGGACCTTCTTATATTCCAGTTTGTGCCCTCTATGCCTTGTCATTGGGCACCACTGAAAAAAGCCTGGTGCCATCATTCCAACACCCACTCTTGAAGTATTGATCAGCACTGATGAGATCCCCCACTCAGTCTGCTCTTTTCCAGACTAAAAAAGCCTCAATTCTGTCAGCTTTTCCTCCTCACAAAGATGTTTTGGTCCCCTCGGCATCTCTGTAGCCCTTTGCTGTCCCCTCTCCAACAAGTCCCTGTCCTGCTTGCACTGGGGAGCCCAGAACTGGACACAGTATTCCAGATTCACCCACCAGCTGACCGGCTAGTTGACCAGCTGGTTAGTTAACCAGGGGCAGCTTGCCCAAGGCAGAGTGTTGGCGGCCCGGCAACAGGATGCTCCTCCCCTCCCCCAGCACCTGCAAGTCCCCGCCCGGCGCTGCAGCTGCTGCTATCGCCACGCTTGACGCTTCCATCAGGCTGTGGGGAGATGAACATCTCCGTCCTCCCCCGGGAAGGCTGCTGGCAGGTTTGACAACATGCTTCAGTCAGCGCTGAATGAACGTTTCAGGGAGGCAAACGAACGGGAGACAAACCCCGGCAGATCACCACATCCAGCTCCCGTGGCAGGGCTGGACAAGGAGATCATCTCCTGCTTGCCTGGACGTGAATGGGAACCCTGCACTGGGATAGCAGTGATCCAGGGGTTACTCCATCCCATTTTCTGTCTGAGAATGGCTTTGTGTTGTGATTCCCTCTAAAATACAACTGTGAAGTGTCCACACTCTGTAATTTAAAGGAGGGGAATAGATTTAATTTAAATGAGAGGGTTTTAACACATCTCACAGAGACTGGCATGGATAAGAGAAGACCTCTGGAGAACATCCAGTCCAACCCCATTGCTAAAGCAGGGGCACCCACAGCAGCCTGCCCAAGATCACAATGTCCAGATGGGTTTGGAATCTCTCTAGAGAAGAAGACACCACAACCTCTCTGGGCAGCCTGCTCCAGGGATCCAGCACCCTCTCACCAAAGAATTTCCTCATCATTCCCTGTGTTTTATCGATCTGTTCCCTTTTATTTTAACTACCAGAAACTTTGAATACAGAGCTGTAACTCCAAGTGGAATTAAACTGATTTTACTAACATTAAAGCTGAGGATTTTTAACAAAATGAAACAAAAACAAACCAAAACAGACAAACAAACAAACAAACAAAACCACCAAAAAACACCCCAAACCAAAACCAAAACCAAACAACTAAAAAAAAGTCCCTCCCCAAATGAACATTTCATATGTTTGCCTTTGAACAAAGAACATCTTTGAATAACAAATCAATGCTCCTAGTGCTCCTAGAAGGAAAAACAAAAGTCTGTATGTTCTGTGCCAGTAACTGGAAATGTTTTCTTGTTCTCAAACATGGAGATTTGCAGGGTTATCAACCAACAGATTTGGGAAATTAGAGAAAAATATTGAAATGCAAATATCAAATTATTTTTTGATAATTTAACAGAAAACCAGCTTGTGACACTTTTTCTTTCCAAAAGTTTAATACAAAACTTTCTGTATAATCCAGGGTAGATACAAAGCTAGAAATAGTTCTGATGGGTTTGTGTCCAAGTGCCACCTCCAGCTTTCTGCTGGCCATTGTCAGCACAATGGTGGCCTTGCCAAGCAGTTCTCTTTAACAAGAGGAAGAAAACTCATCTTGTGGCAGACATTGATCTAAAATCTACCATTTTTGTATCTCAACCTTGAGAACTAATTTGAAAACCCTCAGCTAGGCTGTTAGGGATTTTGACAACTTAAGATTGCAACCCCCATGCAACTCTTAAAAAAAAAGTGGCCCTTGCAATATTATGTATGAGTTAAATAACTCTTGTTACATTTAGGATTTTACTTTGTTGAGTAGAACTTGTTTCCATTTATTTGTTTCCCTTGTTTTACTGCACCAGTTTTGAGGGTAGCTGAATTTTAAACCAGTAGTGAAGAGACTTATTTAAAACCTCCCTATTTCTGGATATTAATAGTGAGCCTTCTGAGACATTAGAGATTCAGAAATTCAGGACAAACACTAAGGGAACCTATCAGCTCCAACCAATCTTCCTCATGGATGGGCACCATTTCAACACTTCCCTCCATAAAAGGCTACTTGCATTCAGTTCTTGAATAAGAAAGTGAGTCTTGAGATTACAGAAAGTAACACTAAATGCCAGCTGGCTTTGTTTCTGCATGTGAAATACCACCAACAGAATTTAAGAGTAAGTTGTTGGTTCATTTACAAGCCCAGTGTGAGTCAACAGTATCATACAGCTGCAGAAAAAGCAATGATGCTGAGACACTTCCTGCATAGAAGACACAGGGATCTGTCCAAACTATTTCACATTGGTAAGGCTTCATTTCCAGGGCCAGCAGCTCCAAACCATTTCACATTGGTAAGGCTTCATCTCCAAGACCAGCGACTCAAGAGAGTTGTAAACAAATTGGAAGAAATCCCAAAAAAAGCAGAAGATTGATCAGATTTCCAGAGTATACAGCCTAGAGAAAACATTTGAAAGGATGCAGATTATTTAGTGTGGAGATGATGGAGGAGAATTGTGGTCACTGCCAAAAGACTATGCATAAGAGGAAGGAAATAAACTGCTCTATGTGCCCACAGCAGCTGAAAAACATGAAAAGCTTAAATACAGTAATGTGAACTCATTCAGGCATTAGGGGTTGGACTAGATGTCCTTTAGGTGTCACTGCCAACTCAGAGCATTCTATGCTGTGATTCTGTGATTCTATTAGGGAACTCCCTAAGTGTAACAACAATTCAACAGTGGAAGAAATGCAGGTGGAGCCTCCATCACTCTAGATGGGGCACATTCATGTCCCAAATAGTGTAGGTATAGCTTGGGTGACAGCATGGCTTAGATTGCCTCTAAGAAAACACTCCAGCATTATTATTCTGATTCTATAATTTACATTTGTTTCCTGTCCAATTTCACTAAGGCAATATTTTTGAGGCAGGTGATTCACACACTCATGTTTCCTATAATAAAATTATCCTCATTCATGTTAATGAAAATCTCTTTTAATTTATTCTCCCTTCCTCAAGCCTACCTCACTCTCAGCCAGAGCCTTCTTCAGAGATTAGTGCTAATATACCAAAATGATGAAGATGTGAGGAGTTTTCCTGTGCAATTAAAATGTATTTCTGAAGTTGAAGTGAGTTTATTTTAGTCTGGTTTGGTTTTCATCCTTTATTAAATACTGATTTTTTTTTTTCCCCAGTCCTTTCTCGGTTTTACTTGGGAAAAAAAGGAAGAAACTCCACTTTTTAATCACAGCTAGTGTGCCAAGAAGTGCCAGTTTTCCTTGCAAAGTGGCCTTATTAATAATGGCATTCAGGCTCTCTAAATAACATCTGCTAGGCAGGGGAGCTGGGAGTTGGGGTCTGGCAACCTGGTTATTGCAGACCATGTAAAACCAGCAAATGTTTCTTCTGTTTCACACGTTTTGTAGTGCCACAATGGTCATTAAAACTGAAAACTGTCATTTCTAAATTAACAGGAAGATGTCCAGCGAAGCCTCAGGATGAAAACACTTTCTGCCATATGCTGCAGCTATTAATATAAAATTAAACTGGAGGGAGAGACAACATTCCTTTACACTCCATCACATAACAGGTCAATTCAAAGCCTGAATAGTGAGTTTCCATTTTCAGCTCTCAGGACCGAGTTTTTGCCTGCACACCACGAGCATCTCCTGCCAACTCTCAGTAACTGGGATGCACAGGGAAGCACAAGGGCACATTCTGCTGCAGAACCCGCACATTGAGGAAGCTCGTCCAGAAACTGGCCACCAGAGGCAGACACGACCACAGCCGCAGCAGCTCCAGACAGCTGCCCCAGCTACTCAGAAAGCAAGCAAAAGGCTGATTTTCTGCACAAGCCTACTTACAAGTTAAGGCCTTTAATTCTTCAGCATGATGATCTGTGTCACAGTTATTTGAGTCTGGTTTTTAAGTGACACTATCTCCCACAATGTAGTACAAGTCATCTTTGTAGTTACTGTAGTTACACCTCAGGATGCTACAGTGGTTGACATTTCCTGATGTCATGCACAACAAAAACAATAATAATATTTTTTTTTTCATTCTATCATACAACCTATTTTGCAGCAGATGCCAGACAAACTGCATTACATTTGCTGAATTCACTGAAGAGCCTAAATCCTGAAATTTCATGTAGAAAGCTAAGTCAGCATTCTGTGCTATGTAAGTATATAGACTGCAAAACATTCTGTTAATTCCTGATGTATACTTAAAATAGTTCTCTAAATCTTATAGTGAGCAGAAATTATTCTATTTACCTGCACTGAGGGAGGACAGGACACATTTCTCAGTGTTAGGGCATTAAATACTGACTCTCTGGAGGTGTTCAAGGCCAGGTTGGACAAGGCCTTGAGTGACCTGTACTAGTGGGAGATGTCCCTGCCTATGGCAGGGGGTTGGAACTGGCTGATCCTTGAGGACCCTTCCAACCTTACCACTCTGCGATTCTATGATAACTTATTTTTAACTTTGAATTGTCAAGTCAATACAGCTCAGAAGAACTTGAAATAGGAAAATTACTACGAAATGGCAAACATCCCCTGTACACAGTTTGAGATGTCTTCACACAAATAGGGCTGAAAGGGATTTTTAACCCAACTGCACAATGTCCAGTTTACATTTAAGTGGCCTGTTCTTCACTCAAGGGCAGCACAGGTTAATTCCTGCACAAAGCAAAATGTATCAGGATCTTTGCTGTGAGAAGTCACTCAGCAACTGTGAGCCAAACAACAAAGTGCAGCCTCTGGCCTGTGCATAATCCAACCAGGCATCTCCTTCTGTACCCAGCCTGCTCTGAGTGTGTCCAGGATTACACTCGCCCCTTTCCCAGCTCTGAGTCATCTTCTGATTCAGCTGCAAGGCCTTGGTTTGGATTTCAAAGCAATTAGTGGATAGAATCAACAGCTATATCAAGCCCTGTTTCTCCATCAAGGAGCTACTGCGACAACCATATTCCTCTGGGATGAGGCAGTCCACAAGGCCTTGGAAAGAGCATGTGAGAGCTGGAGACAAAGAATTTCCAGACTGGGTGTTAGCCAGCCTATGAAATAGTCCTTGGGAGGACAAGAGATACATCCCAAACTTGGCCACCTCCAGAAAACACTGCAGATCTTTTCTGCTGACAAGCCTTCCTGGCCTGACTGCTGCTTTCCATTTTACTCACAGCTCTGCTGTTTGTATTGATTTTGTGGAAGACACTCAACTACCACCATGGTAATATTACAAAATCTAAAGGCATATCTTTTTTCAGTGTTACTCCCACCAAAGTATGTACACACTTTGGGCTTCTCTTCTTCTATTCCTGTCTCTTGAATGAATGAAAACAATATAAAACTCCTACTCTGCTAACAAAATAATAACACCAGGCACTATCTTGCAGTGAAATATTGTGACTAATCTAACCTCAGCAGCTTTCCCATCCCTCCAAGGAGACCTTGTGAGGACAGCTTATCTCAATTGCCAGAACTCAGCTGCCACGTCCCACTTGCCATAAAGACCTTCGAATTGCAGCATTCTTTCTCTTTCTCAGGAGTAGCAGGAGTCCCACGGGAGGAAGAGGGTTGGTTTCATACCCATGGATATGTTGTTTTGCAGCCATTGGCTCTGTGGCATGTCCTGACCAAAAATAACAGATGTCCCTGAACGGTCTCTCCTTACAAAAACCTTTGATAGCACTTACCACGCTCTTCCTGTTCAAAAATGACACTCACACAGACACTCTATTTCTATAACAGAACCATCCTGGGGAGTCTTCTGCTATGCAGTCCCTGAATGGCAGTGGTATCCTACCAAATACAGGGCACCAAGATACCACACAGATCTGTGAGTTCATGGAATCATGAATTTATTTCACACACATAATGAATCAGATTGGAAAAGACCTTTGAGGTCATCACAACTATCCTATCACCCGACATTATCTAATCAATTAAATCATGGCACCAAGTGCCACATCCAGTCTTTTTTTAAACACTTTGAGGGACAGGGACTCTGCTACTTCCCTGGGCAGCCCATTCCAATGGCAAATCACTCTTTCAGCAACAAACTTCTTCCTAAAATCCAGCCTAAACTTCCCCTGGTGCAGCTTGAGGCTGCATCCCCTTGTTCCGTCACTGGTTGCCATGGGCAGGGACACCTTCCACTTGAGCAGGTTGCTCAAGGCCCCATACAACTTGGCCTTGAACACCTCCAGAGAGGGGGTATCCACACACCCCCTGTGCAAATTGTTCCAGGGTCTCACCATCCACACTGTAAAAGATTTCTCCTTAATCACCGGTCCCTCTTCCAGTTTAAAAGCCATCACCCCTCGTCCTATCACTACAAGGCCTTGTAAAAAGTCCCTTCTCAACTTTGTTGTAGGCCCATTTCAAGGACTGGAAGGCCACTAGAAGGTTTCCCTGAAGCCTTCTCCTCTCCAGGTTGAAAACCCCCAATTCTCCCATCCTGTCCCCATAGGGGAGGTGCTCTAGCCCTCTAATGACCTTGGTGGCCTCCTCTGGACCTGCTGTAACAGTTCTATGTCTTTCTTGTGTTGGGGGCACCAGAATTTGTTGCAGTACTCCAGGAGGGGCCTCACAAGAGCTGAATAAAGGGGGAGTTCATCTCCTACGAAACTCACTTGAACCCAGTGTTGTCTGAACTGGCCTCAAAGACAAAACACTCAATTCTCTGCATGCTTCTGCAGCTCAAGCAGTGATATGAAGATGCTTTGTGTGGGGGTAGTAAGTTGAGTGGTGGTCTATCACATGGAGGTAAAAAAATGCTTCCAGATTTAATAGGACATAAAGCATGGTTGAGAAAAGCTCACTTTACTGACAGCTCTCAACATACTTTTCCTCCAATGCCACCGCCCATTCATTAGAAGCCGCTAACATATTAAATAATTTAATCTGATCAAACAGGTACATAAAACTCTAGCACTTCACCCCTGCTCTCCTGTGCAGAGTCACTGCTTCATGAAAAGCAGCCACTTGCATGCTAATTATGCACCCAAAATATACAACATTTATCATAGAATGGTAAGGTTGGAAGGGACTTCAAACATCATTTAGCTCCAAACCCCCACCACAGGCAGGGACACCTCCCACTAGTACAGGTCACTCAAGGCCTCATCCAACCTGGCCTTGAACACCTCCATGGAGGGAGCAGCCACAACCTCCCTGGGTAACCTGTGCCAGTGACTCACCATCCTCACTGCAAACAACTTCCTCCTAACATCCACTTTCAGTCTCCCCTTTGCCAGTTCAAACCCATTGCCCCTTGTCCTGTCATTACAACACCTTGTCAATAGTCCCTCCCCAGCCTTCTTGTAGCTCCCTTCAGATACTGGAAGGGCACTCCAAGGTCTCCTGCAAACCTTCTCTTCTCCAGGCTGCAAAGCCCCAACTCTCTCAGCCTAGCCTCATAGCAGAGCTGCTGCAGCCTTCTGAGTATCTTGGTGGCCTCCTCTGGACTCACTCCAATAGTTCGATGTATCATCAAGCACCTGTTCTGCTGAACCATTGGGTGCAGCTGCCTATGGCACTTTCTGCCCCTCCAAACCTGCTTGGGCCAAAGCCTGAGGCAAATGTGTGAGGTTAGACTGGTGGGCAACAGGGAACGTTACACAATGGTGCTTCAAACAGACACTGAGATAGACGAAGGTCAATTTTTCTCTGAAACTCCTTTTTGTCCCCATACATGCTGTGGTATTGCAAACCTTTTGCTTCAGGCTCTCTGGCATTCTCGTAACACAGCTAAACCTGGAGGCAGAGATTCGAAGGGGCATACCTTCTCATTCACAAGTCTCCCTGAGAGGTGACAGAATACCTTCCAGGAGGTGATGAAGCAGCAGACACAGAAGCAGAAGCAAGAAAGGAGAGAGCAGGCAAAATACGGGTGAATAAAGGTTCCAGGAAGGGAGAAACTACCCTGTGTGGAACTCGAGGCACCAATAGTTACCAGTCACTGAGGGAAAAGGAAACTTCCTGAGAGGTTCTGACTAGCCAAGAAGGTGAGGCTGAAGAGGAAAACAGGAGGGTGACTTCACGCTCGAGTAAACACCGAGGAGACAGCGAGGGGCTGAGAAACGAGGCCTTTGGGGTAGGGGAAGCGAAGAGCTGCGGCGAGCAGCCATTGCGTGAGGGAACGAGGCCCTGAGGGGTAGCAGCTCTGGCGGGAGCGGGTTGAGGCACTGAAGATCGAGGTGCAGATGGGGACAGCCCCAGGGAAAGCAGGACCGAGAGGCTGAGGGGGAAAAGCCCCCAGGACGGACCGGGCTGCGGCAATCTACCCTCAGCACGGTGCGAGGCGCTGCACAACCACCCCTCAGCACCCGGGCGCGGCGCGGGCGGAGCCGCTCTTATGGGCGGGGTACTGGGGAGCGTCTCCCGAGCCCGGGGGGCGGCAACGAGGGGGCGCTGGGGGGGCGGTCCCGGCGCGGTAGGGGCGCGGCGGGAGGCGGGGC
>VWYK01107645.1:0-18658 GCA_013399775.1 Semnornis frantzii | reverse complement strand
CAAAAAAAAAAACACCCCACACCTCTCTCCAATCTAGATTCAGAGTCATTTTTTGGCTGAAGTGACCTTCGAGATCATCAAATTCCAACTGTTAACCCAGCACTGCCAGGTCACCTCTAAACCATGTCCCTCAGCACCACATCTATATGGCCTTTCAATCCCTTCAGGGATTGAGGACTTCAACACTGGCCTGGGCAGCATGTCCCAGGACTTGCCAACCTTGGGGAGGAACAAATTGTTCCTCATGTCCAACCTAAAATTCCCCTGGTGCAACTTGAGGCTGTTTATTCTCATCTCTTGTTAGGAGAAAAGACTGAGCCCTACCTTTCTCCTTTTCAGAGAGTTGTAGATTTAGAAGGTCTGCCTTCAGTTTCCTTTTCTTCAGATTAAAAGACCCCTGTTCCCTTATCTGCTACTCACAAAAGACTTGTGTTCTTGACCCTTCACCAGCTTCACAGCCCTTCTTTGGATTTATCCCTAGAGAGAGTATCTCCATTTAAAACAAAGATAACCCTTATATCCTCCTAGTGATGGGCACAGGCTTGAGAGCAGAGATGAGCATGGCCCTGGTAGGTCAGAACTTTTTATACAACCTATACTACAGGTAACCAAAAGTAATTTACCTGATGGTAGTTGTGTGAATCAAGCTAGGAGTTCCAGTCCTGTTTAGAAAAGAGCCTAGGTCATAAAAAATGTTTGAGAACTGACCTTGTTTGCATCCTTTGTCAAAAGTCTTGGGACACAGGTGAGAAATGGACAACTCCCATCGATCCCCTGCATCTGCTCTTCTAAGAAGCTATCCTAACCAAACCATTCATCTTCTAAAGGAGACCAATTATGCTGTGAACATTAGATATGTTTCATTTCTAAATTCACTAAAAATAAGACAAACTCCATCATTAAATTTTGCCTAAAATGCACAAGTGTTGCAGCCAACAACTCAAGGATAACCTGAATTACACATCGCCCCTACTCCCAGAACTGACATCTGCAACCTATCTCCAATCAAGATACTGAGGTCCTCATCCACCCTGATCTTCTAAACATGCCTGAGACTTTAGGACTTCATGTCCTCCCCAGTTAATAGGAACATCACATCTTTGACTTGCATGCGAAGATCAAGTAATGCTTGGAACAAGTTACATCTGATAGACACAACAGAAAACTATAAACAGTCAAGGAATATGCAATCAGCAATTAGGAGTATTTAATACTCCCAGAAAGGGAGAAAAAGCCCACACACAGAGAAAAGTGAGATTTATCAGGCAGCTAATTGCTCAGCATTTAAATTTAAGTCTTGGGAAACTGTAATTTTAATTATTACTGCATTACGCATTCATGCATTTTCACGCTCATGTAATAGAAGAACCTCAGAGTGACATGACACATTTTAATTAAAACACAATTATTTGTCAATGATTAGATCTATTCAGACAGTGCTTCCTTCTCAGTGCCTTTCACTCTTCTCTTCAGCAGTGAATGACACATCAGAAACCGAAATAGCTCAGATGTGACACGTTACTTTTTTTTTTTAATACACATGCTACGCACTATTTCCTCTTCTTTATGGATATCCATTCCTAAAGCTGTCTCTCTATATCTCTGGAATGCTATAATTTGTTCTGCAGAGAGTGATACAGTAATGATCTACTAAATAACACACAGCACTCCTTTAGTTGTTGTGTAATTTGTGAGTTGGTTTCTCTCTTTGCCAACCATGCAAGGGAAAAAAAAAAAAAAATCACTCCAGTCTTTCATGTGTTCATCAGACTGACACAAGAACCATCATATACTTTCCATAACTGTCATTACTCTTGGGCAAGTTAAGCTTAAACTTCACAAACAGGATGGGAACTGATTTCAGTTTTAGCAGCTTTGAGACAAATCAAAACAACCAAGTGGGTTCTAGAAAGATCTCTCTCCATAGCAGTGTACACAAAACATGCTGGTTGCCCTTTAGCACCTTCCTTGCTGAATTCTTTCTCCTCACCACCAGAAATCAGTCTTAGACTTTCTTCCTAAACACACAGAAAAATAGCTTTGAAAATCAGTAGAAAACTAACCGAAATAGTTTAAAACAATATACAAAACAATGTAAGTCAATTCTTTGCTGAAAACATAGGAAAAGGGAGGAGCCATCAAAATTCTAAGCTATTTTTCCTACTTGTTGTGCTGTAGAGTGCTTAAAATAGCTTCAAGATGATAAACATAAATAAAAACTTACAGCAAGCAGACTAGGGATCCAACACACAAATCCAGCAGTCTTCTTTGATCCACATGGAAGCAAAAAGTTGACCTTCATATTGTCACTTATATTTTGAAACCACGAATCAAAACTTAATTTTGGGTAAAAACAGATCTCTTTTCAACTAACTGCCATGCTTTGTTGGGAGCTAATGGAAGGAAGAATAAAAGCAACCATTTCCTCCTTTACCTCTTGGCATGTAGAAGTCTCCCTGGTGACAGCAGTGTTTAGGTTCCACCATCTCCATACTTGGGTATGCTTTTTCTCTGATGAAGGACTTGCCACCTCTAATGAAGGACCTCTGAGCCCCAGATAAGGATCTTTTAACCTCTAATTAAATACATGTGACTCCTAGTTAGGGACTTGCTAACTCAAATCAGCAACTTGTTGCCTCTAATTAGACTTGCTACCCTTGATTAAGGCACATGTCCATTCACACTTCCAGCCATCCCTGGTGAATCAGGATAACAACTGGGTCTTACCCCTCTGCTCACAGACAACAACCAATCATGGCAAAAAAACTTCAGGACCTTCTGATTCTAAAGGGTTTTATTGCCTCAAGATAGAAATTAGTGGAGTGATGGGCACGAAACTTAGTACCAACATGAGCATCAGCATTGGAGGCAAGTAGCATCCATAACACTCATTTCAGAAGGAAACACCATCAGAATGTGTTAGATCACTAGATCCACAAAATGTATCTAAACCACAAGTAGAAATAGCATAGTAGAAGGTCTAGTAGGTAACAGAGCTTCTCACAGCAAATCTACATCAAATGGATCTAAATCTACAACATTTTCCCAATGCTAAACTTTTTATGAGTTCAAAGTCTTTATTTTCTTTCTTTGTTTCATTGGGTTTTTTTTAGAATAGTAACATGTCATAAAGTCATAGAATCATAGAAAGGTAAGGTTGGAAGGGCCCTCAAGGATCATCCAGTTCCAATCCCCTGCCATAGGCAGGGACACCGCCCACTAGTACAGGTCACTCAAGGCCTCCTCCAACCTGGCCTTGAACACCTCCGAGGAGGGAGCAGCCACAACCTCCCTGGGCAACCTGTGNTGGCCTTCTCTGGACCTGCTCCAACAGTTCCATGTCCTTCCTGTGCTGAGGGCTCCAGAACTGTACACAGTAACATCAGTGCACAACATAGTACAAAATCATAGGCTGGTTTGGGTTGGAAGAGACCTTTAACAGTCCAACCCCTCCTGTAATCAGCAGGGACATCTGCAACTAGAGTAAATTGTTCAAAGGCCTAAACAATCTGACCTCAAACGGTTTCAGGGATGGGGCATCTCCCACCTCTCTGGGCAGCCTGGGTCAGTGTCTCTCACTCTCAGAGTAAAATATTTCTTGTTTCTGTCTAGACTGCGTTAGCCTGGAATACTAGAGGGATTACACGTGTTCCCAAAGTAATGTACAAACAGTAAGAAGAACCACAGAATCATAGAATAATGAAATCATTAACACTGGAAAAGACCTCCAAGATCAAGTTCAACGAACAACCCTACAGCACCATGCCCACTAAACCATGTCCTGAAGTGCTGTGTCTACCCTTTTTCGAACACCTCCAGGAATGATGAACTTCATCACTGCCCTGGGCAGCCTGTTCCAATGCCTGAACTGCAAGAAAGATTGCTTGTAAAAGCAATAACAATTCTGCCCCTCAGAATTCCAGTTTCAGTAATAAAATTCCACACAAAAATGTACCTGGGGTGAAAAAAAAAAAATTTTAACATATATATTTGGAAGCTCACACTGGAATTTCATCCCATGTTTCTTTATTTTGGGAGAATGATATCTTTTCTTCTTACAGCATCTTTTGTTTTCTGTGTATTTCTTTTTTATGTGGTGATTTGCCATGTCCTCTGATGACCAAACTCTGAAAAGCTACCCCAGTCAGCAGCCAGCAGCCTTCACCCTGTGCCCCGCCTCCTTCACGACGACTTCAAGATATAACCTTCATCATGAATTCAAGGTTTACTCTGCAGGGAAAACATTTTTGAAACTACAGAGCTATTCTGGGGTAAATGATAGAATAGACCCTCCCAGTGACTCATATCATCTCAGCCAAACTTGTCCTAATTAGGGAGCAGGTAATTGTATTTGATGAGAGGTGACAGCTGTATTTTATAAGACCAGATAAGCAACTTTCTGCAGCTGTTGCAAACCACCCCCCACACACCCCTCTTCTCCTACCTTTCCAGAGAAAAAATGGGAAGCCACAAGAGATGTACAAGTGGAACATATCCACATTCCCATGGCCCAAAAAGGGGTTTTCTCCAAAACAATCACAAGTCTACTGTGTACCTGGCAGCAAAGATGTGCTGAGGGAGCTCAGCACTGTGGAAGCCTCTAAAGGCATCAAGAAGCAAAGCACAAAGCAGTAGTTTTCCAGGCTGACTGGCAAGAGGTAGGTTATCTTCAAGCTGTTGCCAAGGACTAGGACATAATTAGACACCAGGCACAATTCAGCAACTGCCACCAGGTCCCTTTCCTGCTCCATCTCAAGCCATGCAGTGCTGGGCTTCCTGGCTGGGGACCATGAGGAGCATCACTCAAACACATGTTGGGAAATTCTTTGCCTGTAGGCACTAATTTTAACCTACTCTCACCAATCCTGTGTCCAGGGGTAGGCATAGGAATTTGGGGCAAGGAAAAAAAAAATAAATAAATAGAACTTGAGGGAAAGAGGCAGAAGCATATGAAACATATTAATTTTGGAGATTTGTGAGAGGGAAAATGAGAAGACTATACCTGAGCTGCTTTTAACAGTGTAGCAATGCTTATTGATCTGGCTTTACATCCTCTCTGTGCTAGCTTGCTGTTTCCATGTGCAGAGTATGAGCCAAGAGATGCTCTGTTTGCAGGAATTAAATTTATTAAAGGAAGACAAATGCAATATCTAAATTAATATTTATTATTATTAATATTTATTTGATATACAAAAGCCTGATAGCCTATATAGGGCTTAAAAACCCCACAAAACTCCTCTTTGTATGCAAGACCTGTGTGAGAAAGATCTTCAGACTTACCAGCGCAAGTAGATGGATGTTGAATACTGCTTCAGATCCTGCTAAAGACATTTATTTCAAGATCTTCTGAAAATTATGAAGAGAGGAAAAGACATGGTCTTTTCCTGGTTTTATTTAATTTTTGTGTCAATGGTTAAGTTTGGGCTGGCCACAAGAAAAGTAACAGACGCTCTTTGTGAACTACTCTTCGAAGGGAGAACATAGAAGTTCCATGTAAACATGAGGATAAACTCCTCTGAGAGTGGTACTGCACTGCAACAGGCTTCCCAGAGAGGTGGTGGAGTCTGCATCTCTGAAGTAATTCCAAACATGCCTGGATGCCCTCCTGTGCAACCTGCTCTGGGTGACCACGCTCTGGCAGGGGCTTGGACCTAGGTGATTTCCAGAGATCATTTCCAATCCCTGCCATTCTGTGATTCTGTGGAAGGGAAAGGGGAGAAGGGAGAAAGGCTGATGGGATGGGAAAGAAGCAACCAACTGGAATAGAAATACAAACAAGCCAATGAAATAGAGACAAAGAGACACAAACCAATATGGAACCCAACCCCTGATGGCAATGATGTCACCACTGATGCTGAGAGCAGGCACTGGGAGCATCACAGACTGGGCTCAGCGGCAGATAGGAATAGGCTTCAGGAGCTGGATTATGGAACACATAGATTGGGATGGAAGGTAGAAGGGACAGTGTGTTCCTGGGACACCAGTCAATGAAGAAGAGTCCTCACCCTGCTTTTTCCTAAAGATGCCACCCATGGGATGGAATCCCTTGCTGGGCAGTTGAGAATCACCTGTCCTGGCCACTCCTCCCCACAGCTGCACCTCAAGGTGAGGCACAAGCTGTGCCATTGCCCTCGGTGTGCCCAGGAGCAAGTCTCAGGCAGAGCTTTTCTGCACCCCAGCCTTTGGTAGGAACTCTCCCTATCACTGCTAGAAGCAGTCCCTGGCTGTGCTACTCTGTCCTGAACACCAGAAAGTACCTCACTGAGCAGAAAGTGAGCTGGGAAGCCACAGCACTGACCAGAACTGGTTGTGGTCTAGCTCACACCATGACACTGATGCAAAGTTTTCATCATGTATTCAAAAAGCTGAACGGATTGGTGGGGTTCTGCCAGATTCCACTATACAAGCTCCAGCTCCCAATGCTTTTGGAGGAGGGGAGCCTTCCTATGGCAGTTATGTGGGATATTACAGGGTTATTTCCTAGTCACACTCAGTCTTGGGAATGTTCTACCTGAGCAAAGTCTTGGAGAGAGGCTTGCAACTCTCTGCAGATTTTTCACTGTGCAATCATGGATTTGAGATCCTTCCAGTGGTTAAAACTGGTCTCTAAGCAACAAGCACTAAAATGTTTTCAATTTTTTAATTTTTTTTTTTTTTTAACTTGACCCAGGATTTGTGCTGAGTTAGATGAGCAAATACTGGCATGATGTGACATTCTTGTTATTTATGTTACATCCAAATAAGTGGAAGATAACCTCGGCAAATTTCCATTATCTAATTATAAAAACCTCCTCATATTCCCATGAAACTAATTTTAATTTGATGAAAAACAGACAACTTGGAAATGGATTTCCTACGATTTGAGCGATAAGATTCTTTCTCAGTATGTTCTCAATTTACCAGAGACTCCAAAATTGGAGATCTCTATTAATAAACATTGCTGGTTGCTCATGCAGTGACTTTTTGTTATTACAAAAAAGGGGAGGGGGGAAGAAAAAGAAAAAAAGATTGCTAGATTTAGCAGCTCCTCTACTGCATTTGGAGAAAGAGGAAGGAATCACACTGTGCTTTATTTTCAAGAGGGAGAAGCAGCAGGCTGAGGTAGTTCAGCACATCTGCAAAAGCCAGTGAAGATCCTGCTTTATTAGAAGCTATTCTCACTATATGATGGTCACATGTGTTTAAAATCACAGAATCCCAACACGGTGGGGTTGGAATGGACCCTTGGAGATCATCCAGTCCAGCCCCCCTGCTAAAGGAGGGTCACCTACAGGTTGCCCAGCATCACAATGTGTGTGTGGGTTTGGAAACTCTCCACAGAAGGAGACTCCATAACTTCTCTGGGCAGCCTGCTCTGGGGCTCCAGCACCCTCATACCAAAGAAGTTTCTCCTTATCTTCAAGTGGACCCTTCCAGATTCTAGCTTTTGCCTACTGCCCCTTGTCCTGTCACTTGGCACCACTGACAAGAGTGTGGCCTCACACCCCTCAGATATTAATCAGCACTGAGAAGATCCCCTCTCAGGTTGCTCTTTTCCAGGCTAAACAGCCCCAGGTCTCTCAGCCTTTCCTCTTTAAAAAGGTGCTCCTCTCAGCATCTTCGCAGCTCTTCACTGGGCTCTCTCCAGCAGTCCCTTGTCTCTCTTGAACTGGGAAGCCAAAAACTGGACCTAGTACTCCATCCATGACCTCACTAGGACAGAGTAGAGAGGGAGAAGCTTCCCTCAACCTGTTGGCCGCACTCTTCTTAACGCACCCCAGGAGATCATTTGCCTTCTTGGGCATAAGCATACTGCTGGCCAAGAATACCAATGAGAATTCAACAAAAACCAGAAACAAACTCTGCTTCAATGCTTATTTCCTATCGAAGGGCACAACCTTACAACCCCTTACACATGAGAACACCATAGCCAAATTCATTGCATGAGTAAAGGTTACCAGGGCCTCCTTTGAAACTTCTGACATGAGACCACGCGTGAAATAACCATAAATAAGGAACAAGAGAAACTTCAACTGATCTGCTGCACTTCAGACTCAGGTTTGACCACTTTTCCTGAAAGCTAAGCCACACAGCCCCCCACTTTCCTGCAAAATCTAAGAGGAAGATCAATTTAACTAATGATGTGGGGGTTCTGTGTCCCCATGGGCCTCACACATATTATTTATAGAATGCATTAATATTTCATTTTTCCTATCCCTAAACAGTCTTTGAGGGTGGAAAAAAAAAGAGATAGCTTGAGACAGGTAACATTTTAATTGAAATTAATGGGATTGGTTTGATTTCACCTCTGAGAATATAAAAATCATTCATTTTTCTGTCATGAAAAGAATCTTTAAGTCTCACCAGTACCTTGACAAGCATGATGAACAGTGAGTCACACTGAGAATCCACCTTCTGTTACTCACTAGCCTGTTCTGCCCAGACCATCACCCTCCAGTTCATGAAATACCAGCATGAAAAATAATTATTGAATGACAGAGTTGTTTTGGCTGAAAGAAACCCTTAAAATCATTGAGTCCAACCATTAACCTTGCACTGTCAGGTTGCCTCTAAACCATGTCTTTCAGCACCATATCTACAAAGCTTTTTAATCCCTCCAAGGATGGGCATTCCACCATTTCTCTGGGCAGCCTGGTCCAGGGTTTGACTACCTTTTGGAGGAAGAAAATGTTTCCAGTGTCCAACCTAAACCTCTCTTGGGGAAACTTGGGGTAATTTCCTCTTGCTCTGCCATTTGTTTCCTTGGAGAAAAGACTGAACTCCACCTTGCTTTAACCTCATTTCAGGGAGATAAAGAGCATGAAGGTCTCCCCTCAGCTTCCTTTTCTCCAGGAGCCCCACTTCTCTCTGCCACTCTTCACAAGTTCTGCTGTCTAGACCACCATTTAAATTGTCCTTCTCTGTACATGCTCCAGCCCTTCAGTGTTCTTTTGGTGAAGGGCCCAAAAGAAAATCTAGTTTATAAGGTGGGGCCTCACCAGTGCCCAGTACAGGGAAGCAATCACTTCCCTACTCCTACTGGCTACACCATTGCTGGTTCAATCCAAGATGTTGTTGAACTTGACCACCCAGGCAACCTTTGGCTCATATTTTGCTGGCTAAGTATCCCCAGATCTCAAAAACCTCAAGCTAAACGTCTGCTTTTATTTCATCCTTTAGTGTTGGTCATCACAGCAAAACACTGTCCCTTGGCTCGCCGGTGCACAGCATCTCTCTTCACCATCTTTTCAATGCTGCCTGTCAAGTACTCTAACTGGGAACAGTGAGTATAAGAAGTCTTTATGCTACCTCTGTGTTGAGCTAGATCTGGGCTACTAAACTTGCCAAATTCATGTGCTGTACAGATTGCTCATTCTCCGAAGGCTCTGCTGAACACTGTTGGACCATTTACAAGAGGTTTGCCAAATCACTGGAAAACTGAAGTATTACCAAACCAGAGTGTGCTGGCCAGCAGTAGCAATCATTTCATTACTGTCCTCTTAGTCGTCTTCTAAATAGTTTCTTGCTGCCAAAGCTGCCACATGAACCTCGTTGCTTTAATTTATATTATTAAGTTGTTTTTTTCCTACAAGTTATAAGAATGGGATCATTCTCTGAAGGACCTAAGTTGCTCAGGAGCACAAATGGATCAAGGGTTTTGCTTTTTTTTTTTTGCTTTGACCTCATTTCTGTGATTGAAAAGCTGAATCAATGAACTTCATTCAGACTAGGTAGAAGGAAGAAATGTTGCAAGCTGAGGGCGGTGAGACACTGGCCCAGGTTTCCCACAGAGGTGCTAGAAGCCCCATCCCTGGAACTATTCCAGGTCATGTTGCTTGAAGTTCTGAGTAATATGCTCTAGTTGCAGATGTCCCTGATAACTGCAGGGGCGTTGGACTAAATGACCTTTAAAGATCCTTTCCAATCCAAACTGTTCCATGAATCTGTGATTCTGTGACTAAATTATTTCATAAGCTCAAAAGGGAAAACAACTGGATCATCACGCAGGTTACCTCACAGACCAACCTCAATTTTCCTCCAAGTATCCTCCTTCTTGTTATCTCTTATGACAGAGTTTTCCTTCTTTCATGACAATCTCTTCAGTAAAACATTCTTATCACACCTTTTAGAACCACTGCACATTCCACAGCCCCCAAGGCCAAAAGCTGCTTGGTGTCTTCACTGAGTTACAACCACACATGAATTCAATCTCAGCACTGAGGAAGGTCTGGAAATTATTTGTCTTCTATTGTGAATTTAAAATTATAAAGGGGGAAGTGAAATCCAACCCATAGACAGAAGTGAAGAGCAAGCAAAATCCCACAGAAGCTGCAACAAAGTAAGTGGACAAGTCAAACACAACATTCTCCCCTTAAAAAGGGCAAAGAAGGCTGCAAGATTTACTTAAAGTTTCATTTTATTGTCAGCAAATGACACTGCATATAAAAAGGAATCCTATAGGATTTTCTGTTATCTTATTTAGAGAGGTCTTTTTTAAGGAGGAAAGCCCTTGAAAAACACATGAAATACTTCAGGAATTCTCTGTGAATATCAGCATTTGTTTTCTTCAGTCATAGAATCACAGACTGGTTTTGGTTAGAAGAGACCTTTAAAGGTCATCTAGTCCAGCCCCACAGGAGTCAACAAGGACATTTGCAACTAGAACAGGTAGCTCAGAGCCCCAAACAATCTGACCTGGAATGGTTCCAGGGGTGGATCACCTACCACCTCTCTGGGCAATGTGGGCCAGGGTCTCACCACCCTCAGTGTCAAACATTTCTTCCTTCTATCTAGTCTAAATCTCCCTCTTTGAGTTCAAACCACCATCCCTGGTCCTGTCACAGCAGGCACTGCTCAAAGTCTGTCCCCAGCTTTCCAATTGGCCCCTTTAGGTCCCAAGAAGCCACCAGAAGGTCTCCCTGGAGCTCTCACTTCTCCAGGTTGAACAATCCCAACTCTCTCAGCCTGTCCTCACAGCTGAGGTGTTCCAGCCCTCAGATCATCTTTTAAACCCTAACTGGGTTTATCAAAGTTAGACTAGCTCCAGGACACAGCTGGTGAAACACCCTGCCCATGGCCTCTTACACTAGAAACCAGAGGAAAATCGTGCTGCAAGGAGCCTTAGCATATTCATTTTCAATTCCAAGCCACAGATTAGATCAGGATAGTTCTTTTCAAGGAATTAATAGATAATGAGGAGATGCCTGAGTCTTACGAGGAAAAGTGACCTATATTTCAGGTAAGGAAATACTCAACCCAGTGACACACGGGATAGATGCTGGCATGAAAAGCTCTGCTAATAGCTGTGGTTTATTATTTTTCATCTGGGTGCCCAAAGGATCTTCCTCTCCTATTCATGCCCAGTGCAGGGCCACCTTTTGTTCCAACATTACCATCTACTTAATATTTTTTTATCATTTCACAGCCACAGTAATTGCACCCTCAGGAGTGAAAACCTCCTTCCTGCCTCTGCTTTCCAATATTATTGGCATCTTCCTCATTTGGGGACCTGAAATGATCTTTTTTGCATTTTCCCCGTGAAATAACAAACACGGATGGTTGTGGCTCAAGCACTCTTTGGAGCATGACCCCCTTGGCTCCTGGTGTTATCCAAATTAGATTTTGATCTTTGTCAATTAGGCTTTGCCACTGTGGACCTGCTGTGCCACTGTCAGGAGAATCACTGTCAGGGTCGGTAAGTCAGTGAACTTTGGAAGCCTTTCTCCACCTTCCAGGGATGCAGCATTTACTACTACTACTACTATTATTATTATTACCTCTAGTAATAATAATAATAACTAAAGAAAACAAATATTTCTGCCTACAATCCTTATTTCTGGAAATTTTTGCACTGTTTATCCCTAAACCAAGAATCACTTGCAGCAAGGAGATCTCTGCCTTCCCATGATAAAAGAAAAAGCAAAAGAGATCCTAATTTCTACAAATAGTTTGGATTTCCTTTTGCTCCTTTTAATGTTGCTGTCTTTGCAATGGACCTTGCATCTCATTTGTCAGAGGGCCAGTTTTGCTTCTGGGGAAAGAAATAAGTGGCCAACCAAACAAAAAAGAGGAATGCCAGGAAATCTCCTCTGGTTGTCACAGCACAGCTCTGTGACACTGCTTCAGCTCAAGCATTTTGTTGGCTGGTTGGTCTGGAGCATTTAAACTGGGCAAATATTGGGGAAATGTTCATAGACTCAAAGAATCATTTTGGTTGGAAAACAGCTCTAAGGTCACCTAACACTCGGCACTGCCGGGGCACCACCAAACTGTGTTCATCATAACCACACATCAACACAGCTTTTCCATCCCTGCAGGGATGGCGACTCCACCACTGCCCTGGACAGCCTGTTCCAGGGCTTGACAACCCTTTGGGGAAATAAATTGTTCCTCATGTCCAACATAAATCTCCCCTGAAACGACTTGATTTCCTCGTGCCCTGTCATTTGTTACTTGGGAAAAGATGCTGACCCCCACCTGTCTCCAGCCTCCTTTCAGGGAGACAAAAAGTATGAGGTGGTCTCCCCTCAGCCTTTTTATCCAGACTGAACTACCCCAGGTCCTTCAGCTGTACCTCAGGAGACTTGTTTCCTAGACCCTTCATCAGCTTCATTGCCCTTCTCTGGACCCACTCCAGCACTTCAATCTCCTTGTAGTTTAAGGTCTAAAACTGAACTCCGTATTCCAGTATGCTGGTGCTGACATACTTACCGACCTCTTGGCTGGTCATCTACTCCTTTACCACATGCCCCAAGTGCCATCCCACTCAATGAAATCTTGCTGGCTGTCAAAATACTTCAATTTCATTCTCTCTTTTAAAGTTTGGCTTGGCATTCCAGCACAATTCACATGTGGAGTTTCACATAGAGTTGCACTGCTGCACAGTCCGAGGGGAAAGAAGAACCTTCCTTGCATAGAAAAAGAGCTTTACATGCTTCCCAAACCAGGATTTTCCATCGGGAGATGCTGTTTCTTAAATGTTAAGGAAAGGAAGAGCCTCAATGGTCATCAAGTCTGACCCTGTGAGCACCAAAGGTCAAGAGTTTTACTGAATTGGTGCCTGTCTGAAATACAGCATCTCTCAAAAAACTAGCTCTGAGCAAAACCTTCTCAGGATGAAAAGTCCCATATCGACCTGCTCGTGGCTCGCAGCGGTAAAGACCACAGCACGTTTAAAGGCTGCTCCTCTTGCCTTGTGGGCAATGATTCCCCCTCCTGCACCTCACTCTCTGCTTCAGACCCACTTCTGCCTTGAAGGTATCCAGCACTCAGAGATGCAGCAAAGCCTCTGGACTCCTAAACTCGGCAGCTGTGCTTCCATATATTACCTCTGGAGAAACTGCTCTTTGGCATGCGACTGGAAGCTAGTACAGGGGCTGCCCAGTTCCTAAAATGCCAGAAGCAAAAGGCTAAACATAATAGATAGAAATAATACTCAAAAGGGAAAAGATATGGGACAAACATGGAATACAGGCAGTGAAAAGTGAAATCAGAAAAGTGCATTCAGAGGGGAAAAAAAAAAAAAGGAAAGGGGGGGAAATATCTGTTTATCAATAATAGCATGGAAAGGTAGGGAAAGGCACCACTAATACTTCAGAGGGCTGGAGCATCTCTCCTATGGGGCAAGGCTATGAGAGTTGGGGCTGTTCAGCCTGGAGAAAAGAAGGCTCATGGGAAACTGTACAACCCCCCTGAATGGGCCTACAAGAAAGTTTGGGAGAGACTTTTTACTAGGGTATGTAATGACAGGAGAAGAGGGAATGAATTGAAGCTGAAGGAGGGGAGATTTAGCCTGGATATTAGAAAGAAATTCTTTGTAGTGAGGGTAGTGAGACAGTGGAGCAGGTTGCCCAGGTAAGCAGTGGATGTTTCTTCCCTGGAAGCGTACAAGACCAAGTTGGACAAGGCCATGAGCAACCTGGTCTAGTGGAAGATGTCCCTGGAAGGGGCTGTTGGAACCAGATGATCTTTAAGTTCCCTATCGATTCAAACCATTCAACATGCAGAATACATCTCCAACAAGAGGAAAATCAGTAATTTTCAAAGTCTGGGAAGATCTATGATGTTCCAAACTTAACAAACATACTGTGAAACACCAGGAAATATAGAAAACAGATATAGGAAAGCACATAAAACACTGCAGTATCACAAACACATAAACCAAATAAAAATAAACATGTCATATTACTATATTTACTTTCTTGTCCTTCTTACACTGGCTGGCAGAATTATAAATTGAATATGGATGAAGGAAAAGGTAACATATCCTCAGATCTGAAACATAAATACATAGCTCTGAAAAAAAGAACAAACCACAAGCACCCATGCCATCCACCTATCTTTGAGAAGTGAGTATGTCCTAGAAATATTTGGACATTTAAGATTGCAAGGGGAAATGTCCTAAGCTTGTATTTTGGGAACTGGGGCTAGCTTTGACAGAACAGGACCCATGTAAGCATCCATGTAAACAATAGGACTGAGCTCCTCACAGGGATCCTGAGTTCCTTTTCTACCATAAAGAACATGTTTTGGAGAAGGAGAAGTCATTCCCCAACTCCATCCATATGATCATACTCATGTTTGTTTATAATCCCTCAGCACAATGTCCAGGTGATGAAGCTTCTACCACTTGTTTAGTCTGAAGAAGAGGAGGCTGAGGGGAGGTCTCCTTGTTCTCTACAACTACCCGAAAGGAGGTTGGAGTGAGATGGGGTTGTTCTCTTCTCCCTAGAATCAGATAATAGGATGAGAAGAAATGGCCTGAAATTGTGCCAGGGAAAGTTTAGGTTGAATATTAGGGGGTATTAACTCCCTGGGGGTGCTCCAGAAACAAGATGACATGGCACGTTGTGACCTAGTTCAATGACCATGGTTGTATTAGGCTGATGGTTGGAGTTGATATCTTAGATATCTCTTCCAAATGAAACCGTTCTGAGATTCTATGATAATTTTCCTTCTGCAGTAATGATTTGAGGGTTAAGCCTAACACCAGAATTCACATTCTGTGGTACAATTGATTACTTTTTCCCAAGTCTGATCCAACTTTTACCCCATATTTTGTATTGGGTGCATGACATAAGAGAAATGCAGCTATACTGGAGAGGTCACAGGTAGCTCCAAGATCAGAGGAGCCATGTGCAGCTCCAGAAACTGCGCTTCTTTCACTGTGACATTCCTGGGGATGCTAGTGTAATCTGCTGTAACATGTCCATCCAGACCACAGCAGTGATTGTCCTTCTGTACTCAGTAATGGTGAGACCACACCTCAAATACTGGGTTCAGTTTTGGGCCTCTCACTACAAGAAGGACATTGAGGTGTTGGAGTAGCTCTAGAGAAGGGCAACAAAACTGGTGAAGGGTCTAGAGCACAAGTCTTCTGAGGAGCAGCTAAGGGAACTGGAGTTGTTTCATCTGGAGAAGAGGAGGATGAATGGAGACCTTCTGGCTCTCTACAACTCCCTGAAAGGAGAAAAGTGGGGACCAGTCTCTTCTCTCAAGTAACAAGTGATAGGACAAGAAGGAATTACCTCAAGTCTCACCAAGAAAGGTTTAGGTCGGACATAAGGAATAATTTCTTCCCCAGAAGGGTTTTTGAGCCCTGGAACAGGGTGCACAGGGCAGTGGTGGAGTCCCCATCGCTGCAGGGATTGTAGGTGTGGTGCCGAACAACGTGGTTCAGTGGTGACCTAGCAGTGCTGGGTTATCAGATGGCCCTGGACTTAGAGCTTTTCTCCAGCAAAAATAATTCTATGATTCTCTGGCAAAATTTTGTTGGGTTTGGTCCCTTGCTGCCCCGTTAACAGACAACACCAGGAAACTAAGGGGAGTAGTTTGGGTTCTCATCTCACAGCTCCTCTGACCAGCATACACAAAATCTGTGAGAGCAGTGAGGACAGGAGAGTTTCTGATATCTGCCAGCAGGGAATTAAATGTGGGAAGAGACACAGGGGTCAACCTTCCAGCAAGCACTTATGTACAGGGAGGCTTTGGATAAACAATCAGATGAAAATCTGTTTGGGAAAATGGTTGCCACAAGCTGCCTTGGGTGGAAAGAATCGATTTTAGCAAGGCTATTTATAGAGGAGCTGGCAGGAACTGTTTGTGGTGGTTTGGGACATTATCACCTCTTTCTCAGTCATTTAAATTTTTTTCAACCAAGTCGACTTATCCTAATTTTTTTTTTTTTTTTTCTGTAGCTTGACTTCACTTTTACTCAGAACAAAATCTGTAAGGCACAGAGAGGAAGAAAATTATTTTTTTTTCCCAAGTGATTTTTAATAATAAAAATCAACCTATCCATTCTGAAAGACCTGTACTCTGGAAGGTAAAATATCAGCAACATAGCAAACCTCATCCAAAGAGTAAAGCAAGGCCAGATTTTTGAAAAATAAACTGCTTTCTACTCGATCAGCTTATTAGAATTTGGTCCAATACATTGAAAAGTTTTGGTCCAAGCCCTTGAAATATACACTGCTGATAGTTTTCTCATTCTCAGCTTATTCAGCATGTTTAAGAACATGTACGTAGCTGGCTTGACTACAAATTAGCTCGATAGAGAAAGCCAGTACTAGATTTTGGGGATATTTTATTGTATAGCCTGTCTAAGGAGGGAGGCAGTAGTTATGAAGTTCATATAACATTTTGGAGGATTTATTTATTCTTTCTTGCCAACACAGCTCCGAAACCCAGAGGTCAAATCCTACAGATCTTACAGTCCATAGTTTTGCCACTGACTTCATTGATGGTATAATTTCAGGCATGAAGGCTAAGGTCTTGCTCAAGGTTTGTTTTCTTGTTTTAGCTTTTAAAACACTTCCAAAAATACCATTTTAAAAAATTAATGAGTATTCATATAAATGGCAATCTCTGCTCAAAAAACCAAACAGTCATCCAAAATAAATGAAAGGAAAGAATGGTAGCATACATCCAGCCCTGACTTTGTCATCTCGTGCTCAAACTTTATAGCATGGTTTTCCAAATCACCTACTGAACTATCACAATGTGTTGCTGTACTTTGCATTCTTCAGCGGGTTTAGCTGCTCTTGACAATGTGTGATATTAATAATCATGCTGTAAGATTATACCACTGCAAATTAAATTCTGTCTTGCCTTCCTAGCTACCTCCAGCCAATACAAGCTGTTGGACAGGATGCCAACACAAGACTTTTGCCTTGCTTAAATTCTATTTAGGCCTCACATTGCTTTCCAAAGTGACCAGTAGACCTTTTGCTGGCCCCATGCATAGGACCACCATCACCTGGTGCAACTCCAGCCCAATATCCCACATTTATGGAGTGAATGCCTTTCCAGATATGGACATGGACAGATGAGAATAATAAATGTAGCGTACAACTCATTAAACGTAAAGCTTATTTTCTCACACACCTGCAAATACTTGCGTGGATAAGTTCTGGAGAACAAAGCCAAGTTAAAGACAACTTCCAAATATCCAAGTGGAACTCATTAATGTGGAGGCCAAGACTTTGTGGATGGTATGGAAATTGAAAGAAAAGCACCTCATTTAATGGAAACAGCATTCTATTTTCATTTCACATGTGTTTAAGACATGTAGAGCTGAAAAGAAATTACACATCACATAACACAAACTATTTTAATATCATGAAATTAAGATTGGAGGTCATTGGCTACTGCGGTTTGTCCTGAACCTCCTTCTGACTTGCTTTGATAAATGATGTAGGAAGTTCTTTTAATGAGGTTCGATCTTAGATATTGAAATAAACTCCATTTGAATCTCCCCAGTGTTCTGAATGCATATCCACACCTTCCTGCTGCAGAGAGCGAGGTGATGGCAATTTGCAAGGATAAACAGGCCTGCCCATATGCACATATCTGTAACTCCAGGGCAGGAGGCAAATGCTGTTATTATTTAAGTCTACCATAACTTCTATGCAATTGCACACTTGCTACAACTGAAGCTTTACAGCTGAATTCTACAAGAACGGCAATTTCCGACTGCAAATAAAACACAGTTGTAGCAGAGCACTTTGAAACACCAGCACTGAGCAGTGAATGAGTGCAGAAACATTCAAAATCCCCTTTTCACCACTGCTGGCTCCAAAGGCAATTTCTTGTCTCTAGAGCTGGCAACAAGCAACTGTCATCAGCCTCTCATGTTGATCTGCCTCAGTTTACCCTTCTGTAAAATGGAGATTATAAGACTTAGATTCCTGAACATTTACTCAGCCACAGAAGCATAGAACCGTTTTGGTTAGAAGAGACCTTCAAGATAATAACATCCAACTGTTAATCCTGCACTACCAGATCACCACTAAACCATGCCTTTCAACACCACATATACAAGGCTTTCAAATCCTTCTTGAATGAGGAATCCACCAGCGGCCTGGGCAGTTCACTCCAGAGTTTGACAGCCCTCTCAGAGGAGAAATTTTCCCTGATGTCCAACCTAAATTGCCCCTGGTGCAGCTTGAGGACATTTCCTCTTTTTCTGTCACTTTATATTTAGCAGAAGAGACCAACACTTACCTCACTACAACCTCCTTTCAGAATGCTTTGGATGTCAACTGATACATGATTATAAACTTATAATTTTATAAAAGGCAAGGTGTTATAAATTTCATAGAATCATAGAATGGTAAGGTTGGAAGAGACCTCAAACGATTATGCAATTCCAGCCACCCACTATAGGCAGGGACATCTC
>VWYK01107640.1:10605-21245 GCA_013399775.1 Semnornis frantzii | reverse complement strand
CTCCAGCCAAGGACAGCACAAGCCGACAAGGATGAATCCGGGGACACCTCCTCCTAGCCAAAGCAGCAGCAGCCACCCTTCTTCCTCCAGCCAAAGAAAGCATCTTGGGAAGGGTGTGGTAATATAGTTCCTTTTCTGCTCTTCTCTCTTTTGTCCCTTTGTTTCTCTCTCTCCCCCTCTCTCTTTCTCTATTCTGGTCACTTTATCCTCTAATAAGTAGTCTTGCCTTTGATAGTTGGCTCTGCTTATGCCTCAATTTCACACACAGGAATCCACAAGATCCAATCTCTCTCCTCTGGACTGAAACATTTTTAGTCTCTGTCCTGCAGACCGAGACAGTAGGTCACCACATTTTCACCGGTTACTCACTGGGACATAAACTCTGCAAATAAAATGAACCTGAGCCTGAATAAGGAGCCAAAGAGCACAAGTCACAGCAGTGATGACAGAACAACTGGCACACAAATTCCAAGGAAGACTACTGTATAAGAGAAGAAATCACACAAATCTGAAGGCAAGGATCCAAGTCTAGAGGAAAAGGGAGGAACAGCAGCACTGCTTCTTTAGTAGTTTAGGAACCTGAAGACATGGGAGAAAGAGTAAGCTATGAAATTCTTAAAGAGACTTGTTTGTTGAACAGGTGTCTGGTTTATCGTTTGTTAAAACAGATATTGATTAGGGTCTAATACATTCTTCCAATTTATTCTTGTCTACTTTGTAAGTATAATTCCCTATATACAGTCTTCATTTGAAAACTTAAGAAAATTATCTAAGCACATTATAATTATCTAGGTAATAAATTTTTCTCATCTAGCAACTAAAACCTGAGAGACTTGATTAATAAGCAATAATACTAGACTGAACTGGGTGACTTTGGTAACCTTCCCTGTATAAAGTAGTAAAGATGGAGTACACAACAGTCCAAAACATTGTAATAAGATCAAAGTATTCCAACTCAGGTCTACATAACCAATTATATATTAATTTTGTCACAGAAACATGGAAATATTTTCTCCACAACCCTGCCCACTACCTGTAGTCAAGAATGTATTTAAGACCTAGATTATGTGTAAGACTCTAGATGTTGTGGATTTACAATATATATTTCAAGTAACTCATGGTCAAAGTCACCTTCATTTTTTACCATCATAAGACTATTAAATTCTGTTATGAAACACAGTGAGTTTCAAGACCAAAAGATTCTGCTCCCAATTCTACCTCTAGTTTCAGCTCTCCTGTAGAAAACTACCTTCTGATGTTACTCTCACAGGCAGCAGTAATTATGAGATGCCAAGTACTGTGTCCATTTCTGAAGCCCCCATTACAAGAAAGATCTGTTCACGCTGGAACATGTTCAGAGAATGGCCACAAGAATGATCAGAGGGCTGGAGCTGCTCTATGAGGACAGGCTGAGGGAATTGGGGCTGTTCAGTTCCAAGCTCCAAGGAGACCTTGCAGTATCTGAAGGAGGGTACAAGAAAGTTGGAGAGGGACTTTTTAGGACATCAGGTAATGACAGGACTGGGGGGGGGATGGATCCAAGCTAGGAGGGGAGATTTAGGTTAGACATTAGGAAGAAATTCTTCAGCATGAGGGTGGTGAGAGACTGGAACAGGTTGCACATGGAAGTGGTGGAAGCCTCACTCCTAGGAATTTTTAAGGCCAGGCTGGATGTGGCTCTGGGTAACCTCATCTAGCGTGAGGTGTCCCTGTCCACGGCAGAGGGGGTGGAACTGGATGAATTATCTTCCAACCCTGGCAATTCTATCGTTCTAAGTAGAGCCAAGTAACTAAAAGCAGCTCTTGTTGCTCCTTAGTCCCTTCCCCTCAATGACTTCAGACAACTGCTGCAACTCCATGCATTCAAGCTGTCTCACTCCTCAGAAACACTTCCTGCTTGAGATCTTTCAGACAGATTACATTAAGTTTTCAGTAACAGCACCATGGCAATGGAAGATGAAACAAACTGCAATCTCCTCTTCTCTGTACAGCCAATGAGAAGAGGGCCTTGTTTGTACTATTTACCTGTGAACAACCCACTATGGCCAAGTTCTGCTTTCAGCAACACTGATGATATGAATTCTGGGCAACCTGGACACCAGCCATGTGAGGCATTGACTGCCCAGCTCCAGTCACACCACTTCATCCATGATCAGTTTTTAAACAGGCAAGTAAGAACTACTCTACAGAGGACGAGACCTTCAAAACGTTCAAGAACAAAGCAGCTGAGTTTCCTAAAGAAATCAGCAGCTCCTGTTCTGATAAGATGGGTAAGAGCCTGATCTTCGTTTTAAATCCCATCATCTCCACATGCCCTCTTTTTGTGGTTTTCAATCAGTTGTTTGTGAATTGTTAAAGATTAGGAATACAAAACTAAGTGGAAGAGATCAGATATGACTCAGTTCTCACAAGTCCTCCACACTTCCAGTAGTTAAGATTATCACTTAGGCATTACATGTAAACATTTAATAACAGATACTGCTAAGATAGCAAACAAGTAACTAACAGAAACAGGTAAGAAAAATTCAAAAGGAATACATATATTTATAACCTCTATGCATTAAAATGTCTAAAGTTTGTGTGTGAAGACATACAAAACCAATTTATCACCACAGGTATATATTCTTTAAGACAAAAAAAAAAAAAAACTCAAACACCCAAAAACTAAGCTACATTTCATTTCCTCTCAGCTACTGAACTCCAAATCCACAGTCCTATGTGTTTTTTGGGCTGGGATACAAGTACGGTGGCACTTTTCATTTATTCACCATCCACTCTTTTAACTTGTGTTTCTATACAGCATCTCACCAAAAGCTTGGCAAATTACTCCCTGCCTTACCTCCACTCCTCTTCTTTTCCCTTGCTCTTTCTTCTCCTTGTCGCCCACATAGAGCAGAACCAGAATAAGCCCTCTCATTGCTCCAGCAAAAAGCATGATTACTGACATGCCCACAGCAATCGTTTCCCTCCCACCTCTCTGGTCTTCACACCAAGATCAGCAAGTTCTGAGGTTTCTCTCTCTCATCATTAAATGAGGGACAGACACACATGACCCTCAGAGTCTCTCTGTTTATCTCACCACCATTTAATCTCCAAGATCACTGCTTGCCAGTTCTACAATCACTCTCTCGATCCCGCTTCTCCAATTCCACCCTAAACTCTCTCTAGCTCAGCTCTGGTGCATGAAATAGGCTATTCTTTTGGACTATACAAAACGTCTAGCAAACTCTAACAACAAATATCACACTCAGTACAGAATCATAGGAAGTTTTCATTTGGAAGGGACTCTATTTCAGTTCTACTCATCATGTTTCACACACAGCAAGAGCAACTCCTGAATCTAAGGAATAACAAAGTGCAGCTGAATTTTCAGAAAAGCAAGTTTGAATTTTTCTCCACCATGTCCACAATGCTTGGAAGGTTTATTACTAAAAATACACAAGAACCTCTGCATTTATCTTCCCTTGAGTCCTTCCTTTCTTATGCTGCCCAAGAGGTGCAAACTTTAACAGCGGATGGACTCTTGGAGTTGTTGCCCACCATGATTACCAGCAGTGTCCAATTATTTTATTTATGTTTTTCAGCTTAATCTATATGCCTCTGTTATCTGTTGTCTGAAGGATCAATTCTAAACTATGAGGAAAATGTTCTTTGAGACACTTTGGTCCATTAGTCATTTTTCCAAGAGTTAGTGCAGCAACAAAATCCATGTGAAAATGCCCACTGGAAAGAAAACAGAATAAACGAGCAAAAAAGTAACCTTTCTACTATCTAGTTGTGAATTAAGCTTCTGTCCCTTCACTGTAATTGAGCTACTACTAATTAGAACTGCCCCTCACTACAAGAGAGACACTCCATTGCTGGAGCATATCCAGAGAAGGGCAGCAAAGTTGGTGAAGAGTCTGGAGAACAAGTCTTGTGAGGAGCATCTGAGGGAACTGGAATTGTGAAATCTGGAGAAGAGAAGGCTGAGGGGAGACCTTACTGCTCTCTACAACTATCTGAAAGGAGCTTGTAGTGAGGTGGTGTTAAGTATTTTCTTCCTAGTATCAAGGCCAAGAGGAAGTGGTCTAAAATTGTGCCAGGAGGTTGGAATTGAATATCTGGAAAAGCTTCTTTACGGAAAGTGTGATCAGGCATTGGGGTAGGCTGTCTAGGGAGGTGGTGGAGTCACCATCCCTGGAGGTGTTCCAAACATATGTAGACATGGCACTTGGAGACACTGTTTAATGGCCATAGCGGTGTTAGGTCATACTTGGCCTCAGAGGTCTTTTCCAACCAGAACTATTCTATGATTCTGTGATCTGAAATGACTGACATTTCCTAAACACGACGTATGTCCGCCTCAGTTCTGAGGAATTAGTCATTAATGCCTCCTATTTAAGGTATTTCCTTCTACTTCAAGAGAAGCAGCAGAATCTATTGTCTTCAACGAAGGCAAACAGTGTCTTGTTCCAATTTTATCGTATTCTGCACTACCTTTCCTTTTTTTAGACAAAGAAGATTGTATGACAGTTTGCCAAAAGAACATGTTCCATTTATATTTTGCTGAATGATATAAAGAAGTGTTTTCAGTGACATAAGCTCATACTGTACTGTGCAATGGTGCTGCACATAAATACCTGCTCACAATTATTCTGGTTAAAAAGAATAAATAAGCAAGTTGTGTGTGTGTGCGTAAAAGCAGGAATTGCTGAAGTACATACCACACATATCAACCTTTCAAAAGCAATCTTCTTGAAGTACACATTTCCACAGCATTGTTGTTTCTTCTCTGAACATGGAATAAAGGTGATCACTTTCTAAATGATGGTAAATGCAATTCTTGCCAAACCAGCAGGAAAGTTCACTTTTCTGGAGGGAGACATCAGCACTAACAAAGTTAAGTCCTGCTGGTATCCAGCCACTAGCAGTGTCCTCCAGGGCTCAGTACTGGGTTTGTCCTCTTTATCAATAATCTGGATGAGGGTATTGAGTGCACCCTCGCTAAGTTTGCGGATGACACCAAGCTGGATGGCTGTGTCCACCTGCTAGACAGTAGGACGGCTTTGCAGTTGGACCTGGACAAGCTAGACTGATAGGCCAAGGCTAATTATGTGAAGTTTAACAAGGCCAAGTACCAGGTCCTGCACCTGGGTCACAACCACTCCATAGTAAGCTACAGACTCTGGGATGTGTGGCTGGAAAACTGCAACTCAGAGAGGGACCTGGGGGTTCTGGTTGACAGCCAGTCAAATATGAGCCAGCAGTGCCCAGGTGGCCAAGAAAGTCAATGGCATCCTGGCTGGGACCAGAAACACTGTGGCCGGCAGGGACAGGAGGGGATCATGCCCCTGGTGCTCAGCACTGCTGAGGCCACACCTCAAGTGTTGTGTTCAGTTCTGGGCCCCTCACTCCAGGAAGGACATGGAGGGGCTAGAGCACATCCAGAGAAGGGCAAAGAGGCTGAATCACCCCAGCTCCCTCAGTCTGTCCTTGTAGCAGACATGCTCCAATCCTCTGATCATTTTTTGTGGCCCTTCTCTGGACCATTTAGCTCCTCTGGATAACCACTAGGCTTCCCCTAACCAGGTGGACAGTCAACTTTGGTAGCAGCAAATAGTAGGTTTGGATTGAGAGTCAACTGCTAAAAAAACTGCAAACTGTGTTAGAGGCAGGATGTGTGAGAACACTCCTGAATCTCCCCTTCACTTACACTGACACCAAGCAAACAACTCTCTATATTCAAACATTTTTATTGTGTATTCCAGAGATGAACTGGGTAATGGTTGTCTTGACCACCATGAAGCCATCTCTTACCTTCGTGTTGGCGCATGCTTTCCCCTTTTTGTAGTCCTTATGGCTGCCTCTTTTATCCAATTTGGCCCACAAGGCTTTGGCTTTCCAGTAATTGAGCTTAGACTTGAGTTTGTGATAGAAAGAACGATAGTCCTTAGGCTTTAGCTCGAGATAGTCACAGAGCTCCTGGAAAGCCTTGAGAGTCCCCTTGCAGGTTGAAGCCTGGACGAATCTGTCGAAGAGAACATGAGCCTGGTTCACCTTCTCATTCTTGCTTTCTTCCATGTTTCACGCTTTGCAGCTGCCCTGGGGGGCAGCTGTTCTCTTCCAGTCTGCCAGATTTCCAGATGTTGCTCTGCTGAGCCACTTTCACCTCTGGCTGACAAACATGATTAACCTGTAAAATCAAACGAATAAAATATAACTGTTCTTATTCTCAAAATTTTGTCCGAGCCTGATGAATTGTTCATCCAGATTCTCAGTAATTAATAACACAACAGTCCTAAGGAAGTTGATTGATCCATACCCTGAGTGAAGCTGAGCCTTCCAAAGCTTAACACCAACAGTGGGACTTCTCATCTCTGTCAAATCACAAAATACTTCAACTTCAGCCAGTTACTAAAAAGCTTTATCAGAACTCCTTTAACAGCACAGAAGTCATATGTAAACTGGTGGCTCTTACATGATGATTTGAAAGCAGAGAGAGCTTTTAGAGGAGATTTACCAATGCAGCAGTCACAGTGATAACCACATGACTGTGGTAACACCACAGTAGTGGTTACATGCTGCTTTGAAACACTACTGTCACTAAGTACTGTAGGAGTTGGTATTCAACCAATCACATTTTGGTTCTTGCATTCTGAAAGGACATGTATCTTTGCTGATGATAAAGAAAGAAGATGGCATAGCACAAGCTGATCTCTCCATATTCCTTCGAGATAGTGCTTCTGGAAGTGACAAATTCAGTGACAGCTTCTGCAGTACTAGTAAGGAAGTTAAACCTGTTAACATCAATGAAATGTTTAAGGAAAGATGTCAAGACTGAAAAAAATGCCTGTCCTGTGTCAAGCAGCAAAAGTGTTTGTCTTATCTAGAGTCTGTGCATCTATTCCTGTCAGTGATTAAGCAGCTTAAGAGTGAAGTGTGCCTGATGCACAATGCTTGTTAGCTTCTCCTAGTAGTTCTTCTCTACTCCGCAGTTCGCCACTTCTGATTTGCAGGTCCCTACAAAATATTATGTCCTCAGCAGATTAAATAGCCTAACAAGAGGTCTGCTGCTCTCAGCTGCTTTTCTGAGATCCTGCAGAAGCAATCTGCAGACCTACAGAACTAATTGTTCAGATCACAAATAACACATTTTGTTTAAAAGAGTAAATATCTTCTCCTCCTCTCTTTCTTACATATATAACACATCTCCTTGTTCCTTTCAGACATAATACTAAGCATGTAGATTGCTCTGCTGTCCAAGAAAGAATAGTTCTGTTTGTCTTCAGATAGGAGGGTGGCATGGGAACATATGTGGGCACTATGGAAGAAAAGGCCTTTCTGAGGTACTTTTTGTTCTTTGTTGTTCTGCAAAGAGCATTAAGGTAGAAAGAGAAATAAGTTAATTCTGATGAAATCTTTCAGAATCTCACCAGATCTTTTCCTGCTTCCAGTAGACAGGAAACCAAGTCAAACATTACAGCTCATGCCTCTTCCCCTTCTGTATGACAGCTCTGCAGCAGTTTATTTGAGCACTCCTGCATTTCACCCTAACGCAGTATTTTTTGGTTATAGTTAGAAATAACACAGGAGACCTGAAAACCTTTACATAGAGCCACAAACTGTTTGTTATCAAAAATACAACTAAAACTTCTTCCAAAAGCCACTGTACAACGCTGGGTTATACAGGAGAATGTGATCTTGACTTTATTAGGACAAATGCTTCAGCGGATTCAGCACACATAAAGTTGACTGTCTAACTGCCTAGGAGCAATGCCACATCCACAGCAGTACTGCTCACTAAGATGGATGGAACTAACTGTTTTCCTTACTTTTGCATCTCTAACTTCAGAATTGTGAAGGTGGAAACATGCTCCAGGCTCGCACCTCAGGGAAACCAACTTCACTACTGCAGCAGTCTAAGACACCGCGCTTGAACCTTGGGTCTNTTAGCTCAAACCAGCACAAACATTATAAAAAGTACCAACCAAACATCTCTTATGCAGAAGTAGGTATTCCAGTGCATGTGTAATATGGACACAATTAAAGTATCTACAGTCTAAGAGTCCTGTGCCTCATTAATCAGCACACCTTCTCAAGCTGAATAGTATTTAGTGTTGCATTTCCCCTATCTCTTGCACCCCACCCAATCGCTCAACACTCACTTTACGCCAGTGCTTCGGGTGACTAAGGAAAAGCAATAAAAAAGTTTTATAACCTAAGCTGAGTGGCAATTCAAGTCTGGGAGTCCACAGACAGCTACTTCCATCTCTGCCTGCAAGGCCAACACGTGCTTCATTTCCTACTGCTGCTTCTACTCCGCTAATTTTTCAGAGAAGTGGTGTGACACTGGTTCTGAGAGATCCCAGAGTTAAAATCCAACCTACTTACATTCTAGGAACTTACTGCTTTATGTTCAAGGCTTGCCAAGCCAAGAGACAAACCTGCAAAGGCAGGTCATTTTGCACTGTGCAGCAGGAGCAGCACATTAATACAGCAGTTTTGCCGACATCCCATTTCACACAGCCTGTGAAGTCATTTATGCCTCCAGGTCAAACAGAGGCTTCAGTCATCACATTAAGTCACTCCCTAGAACTCTGCATTCCTGATGTAAACGCCCAAATCCTTGGAATCCACGAGCGACACATCAGAGAGCATGGAAACTACAGGAAGAAAGCAAGGACAGGCAAGAATTCACTGCCAGGTTTCCAGGGCATTTGTATGCCCTGCCGGATGCTCTGCAAGCCTGCAGCATGCAGAGTGTTTTGTCTGGAGGTAGCTGATTGCTGACTCAGAAGCTCTGTAAATTCCTTGGCTGGAGTGCTGGGAGAGAAAGACAAAGCCTGTGAAAAAAAGTATGCAAGAACAGCATTCGTGTTGCTATTTACAATAATAGCATGAGGTCGTTACTGACTCATGGTTGCAAGTATGCTGTGGGGCTCCAGCACTTGCTCGGCACAGAAGAAATCAAAGCAAACAAGAGGCACTGGCAGCTAATCGTTCCAGGTGATAGTTTCTTCCCATAGCCACCACAGAGGCAGGGACATGAATATTTTACCAAATGCACATACAAGAAGCCATCCAGTGCCCTACTTCTGTCAAAGGCAAGGGAACACAAGACAGAACAAATTTGGTTATACAAATTCAAGTTCCTACACAAAGTGCTGCAAACACAAGGCTCCCATATTCCAGGCAAACACATCCCCATAGTAAGAGTCACCTCCCCCACATTTTCCATCCTGATTTTGTTAAAAGTGCACATTCAACTAATTACTTGAAGCTGCAGGGAAAAAAGGGAATGCATTTTCCAGCATTATTCTTCATTTTTTCCCTGTGCAAACTACTGAGTTAATTAAATCTAAATTCACAGCTTGTTCTGCCTAGCTTCAACCAGCATTTTGAGTGAATAAAACATCTGCCAAAGTAATTGCCCAGCTCCCCTTCAGAATGCTGAGTTTTCTAAGCAGAGTGTAAATGCTTTCTCACATTCTGGCTATCTCACAGCCAGGCAAACACCACGGATGCACCCTTGGTAGACAGGTTTCTGACAAGTCAGAGATCAGCAAAGCTCAGTAGTACTGTATGAAATCTGAAAGCAAGTTGCTCCATCACACTGAAACCTACTGCTAGCTCCCACCGCCCCACTGCCTGGATTTCACCCTTCCCGAGTTTCCAGTCCCTCACCAATCCTCCCTATGCCCTTGTCTCCCTTTCATGGTGCCTCAGCATTACTCGGTAACGTGTTCTGGGAACTCTGAGGTTACTGCAGTACCTATGCTGCCAGCACACACTTGCAACTTGGCTAGCAAAAGATTAAGCACAGATTACTGTTAAGCTTATGTTGCAGACAGTGGGGACACCTATTTTTGTCTCTCTCCTCCACCAAGCCTCCCATTTTCTTGTAGGAAATAAATTAGCCCGAAGATTTTTATTCCAATTCAAATGTGGATGGAACTGTTCCAAAGTTGTTAAGGATGAACTCGAAAGCAGACGGACAAGTGGCTCAAGTTTGTAAACCTGCCCTCTTTAGGAAACAACACTATGAGAAGTCTTTATTCCAACAAATGAGAGGGCTCCATTTTCACTTCCAGGATTTGATTTGACTTTCACCCAAATCCAAAGAAATGGACTGGACTACAATATGTTCATGACTTTAAGCAATCACGGGTATCAAAAGGTGCAGCTTTAGAGCACTGGTAAGACTGTGAACAGATGGCAAGAAGAGAACAGTTTTGTCAAGAAGAGATGAAGACAAAACTGGCAGTTACTTGAGCTCTGTATTTTGCACACGGAGTGAGAAACCAGAAGGACAAAGGCATGGCTACCACTGTTTGCAGGTTCCTTCTCCTACCAGATGGAAAAAAGGAACATCAGTAGTATTTTCAGGGGGTTTTAAGATTTTTTTTTTTTAATCTGCTCCCATTCATAAAATTCAACAACCAAGCGAGTAATGCTAGTAATGCTGGCAAAGAGATGTTCATGTTTTAATACACTTTTTCCACAGGATCACAGAAACATTCAGGTTGGAAAAGATGCTCAGGACCGTCAAGTCCAACCAATATCCCTACTCTACAAGGTTCACCCCTAAACCAAGCACCACATCCAAACGACCTTTAAACACAACCGAGGTTGGTGACTCCTCCACCTCTCTGGGCAGC
>VWYK01107639.1:26316-40624 GCA_013399775.1 Semnornis frantzii | reverse complement strand
GAAACCCCAAACAGAAACATTTCCATGAACTAGATTATTTACAGGGTCAGGAAAAAGAAATGCAAATACATACCCAGTGACTGCTCTACCCTTTTAGTTTCTGTTTTCTTACTTTTCTGTTTTGGCATGAGAAGCAGCTAGCATATGACAGTAAGTGTATCTCTGGTTACAGCAGCATCCCAGCAGCGTTGTTCTCGTAAAGTGACACCACCTTCAAGCCACACTATATAAAAAGTGAAGGAGGCACGGGGCGCAGGATAAGAAGCATTCCAGACACAGAGGTATCCATGCTAGTGTTAAATGATGATACCCTGGCTACAAGTCCTTTCCAAAAACACCATGCTAAACTTGGCACTGCCGTGGTGGAATGATTAGGGATGATTGAAAGAGGTAACTCCCCCCAGCAACACAGCAGGAGGGACCAGCTCTGCATAGGCTGCAAGAGCTTGCGGTGGGGTGCTTGCACGTGTGATAATTGAGGCAGATGTGAACAGCACTGCACAGCACTGCCAACATCAGCCACGGGATGTTGGTACCCAAAAATCTTGGAAGTGACCAGTTTTTCTGCCCTCCACAGAGTATTCCTGCCAGAGCAACAAAAACAAACAAATGAAAAAGAGCAGCTGCTTTGATTTTTGCAAGCATCTATACAAGATTTCTCACCCTGGGAGTGTCCCTTTCTCATCTTTTCTGTTTGGTTTTAATTCTTAAACCGTTGATTTTCACCTGCAAAGAAGCAGAAGAAAATCAGTGTAGGTTCATTATGTGCAGCAGAGAGTTGCCAGAGGGTTCATAAACCTTTGCCTAAGCTGGCCAGAGCTTCAGCTTTCTACCAAAGTGCCTGAAAACAACTTGTCTGCTTTCCCAATCATTAGGGGGCTTTTGCACATCTCTAGCACCGATATTGCAGCAAAGACCTTTTGAAGCTGCTGAGTGGCATCTGTTTTCTGGTTTTTTTTTTCTAATAAAAAAGAATCATATGATCAAAGTTTTCTATAAAAGCAACTGTACTGGCACTCAGCCATGGAGGAAAAAAAATGGTCAAAGCCCCTGGTGCTTTCCATTAACATGAAATTCAGACAGCTTTGTTTACAAATGGGACTGATCTCTTATATAATTAAATATTTTTAGGAATAAAATCTGGGGAAGTTTATTAGTCCACTGTGGCAAATACATTCTCAGAACAACAACCAGGCCTCTGATCACTTTTCACTTACACCCAGACATTTCAGAAGTGCTTGAGGAGACACTTTCCAGCTTTCAGTTCCTGGAGGGCTGACCATATTTATGCACTGGATCCTTTTCCCATTAAAATTAACATCTAAATCTCCACCAATATCACCAGGAGGGAAAACAAAAAGGATTGCTCAAAAGGATGTGTCCTAATTAAAAATTTACAAACATTGCCAGCTGAGACTCTCCCTGACCCCGCTAATCACATTTCCATAACACAGCCACAGTTAAGACAGTGTGAGCTTACCAAAACACCTCAGGAAAATGTCAATTTACCTTTTTACCAAAAAAAATTTAAAAAAAAATCAATACTAAATATGTTTGCACAGAAGACCATAAGAGGTTATGCAGAGGGATAACCAAATGTCAGCAGACTTGAATCCCATTTGCATTTGTAGAAGTGATGGGAAGCACTCTATGGCAACTTTTTCCCAGGAGAAACGCTAGAGTTGTTACATATTCCCAGCCCCAGGGAAGGTCTGGGTGGTGAGACACAGGATGAACTGCGGCAGCTACACTATTTACAGTGCTGGAAAAGAACATGAAGAAAAAAAAACTTTCATTCCTTCTCACGACATATTTCAGTAACAGATTGAAATTCTGTCTCCTACATCACACCCAGGTGCTCTCCTGTCATGATTACGTTAACTGCCATTTGTTTTCTAATTTTTCTCCTCACTTTCTAAATCTTTAAACGTTGGTCAAGAGAGGACCAGCCCCAGCCAGCAAACTCACGGAGACAGGAGCTTCAGATTACATTGAGGTCCACTCAAGCTGTGATATGAAGAGAGTTACCCCTTCACATCCCTCCCCATCAGACAGGGATTTATCTCCCCAAATCTTCCCCCCTCAGTTTTTTTTTCCCCCGCCATCATTTATAAAACTCTCCATTTGCTTTGATCAAGAATGAAAACCAGATGTGCCAATCCTGATGTTTTCATCACCATTTCCTGCCAACCCCAACTGCTGCCCTATTAGCACATACGTATTTTCAGTGGCACAAACTGCCTCAGCAGCAATGGAAATTCATACAGAAATTGTGGAGCAAAGACACAACACAGTATGGATCCAGATATAGAGAAAAGTAGGACTATCAATGTTGGTACAAATGTGTTTCTGTAGTATGTATGGTGATTTCTGCAGAATAGAGGGTACTTCCAAAATGAGGCTGTCCTGAAGGAACAACAAGTGAAGAACAGGAACAAAGAAGGGGACAAAATTAAAGGATATCTAAAAGAAAGAGACCTTTGAAAATACAATGATGAAGGAGACTACGGTGAGTTTAAATACCAGCCTGCAATAAACTCTATGTAACAGGATCCCAGAATACAGCCCAGCTCTGAGGGAGGTTTCAGCTCCACTTTCCAAGCCTATCTCTTCGACCTTGTCTCTGTGACATAAACGAACTGAAATGAACATATGTTTTTGAGTTTGTTTCTAAAATAACCAGACTGAAGCTGAAATACTGCACTGCCCACACTAATCTCCCCCACCTTCCTCAGAGGAAAGAGCAGAGAAAAACCATGCATGTTAGTCACATCAGATGAAGTGCTACAGTGATGAAAGTTTATACAAAACAGAAACAGAAAAAAGGTCTGTTGGGTACCAGCTGTGGGCAAGCAGTGAGCTGTGAGACCAGGAGGTGATGGTGTGCCAAGGCTCGCTCACCCGCAGCCTTGCTGGGTTCCTTGAGGCACACATCAGTCCTGCAAGCATGCAAGAGATCACCTGGCATGTGGCAAGGACGCTCACCTTATGCAGCATAGGTTCCCAAAAACAACTGCACAGCGGGGACAAGGTATCGCTGCCCTAGGCTTTGCTGTTCTTTCCTGGACGAAGCTAGACCACATCCAAGGGAATCTAGGTACCAAGGAGATGCCCTTGTCCTACAGAGGATGCTACAGAATCCTGTATGACCTAGATGTAATCTGAAGCCCCTGTCTCTGTGAGTTTGCTGGCTGGGGTTGATCCTCTCTTGACCCATGTTTGAAGATTTAGAAAGTGAGAAGAAAAATGAGAAAACAAAGGTGATCTGACAGGTTCCTTTCAAAGAATCAAGGATCCTGGAGTTTTACAGTAACAAGTGAAATTGAATTTAGTAGCAAAGAACTATGTGTGGACCTGTTAAGAAACAAGCATAAGCAGGGAGAAGAGTGTGGGCTAAATGAACTGCCTCCTGGAAAGAGAGGAGTCAAATGAAAGAGCATGCACCTTTTTCATTTTAATTGATCCCAATTTGTGTTTCAAAATCAACATGAGAAAGATAATACCATGACAAAGTTACCTAGTCAAAAAAAAAGCTGTTTCTTACCTTATCTTATTCCACGCTGAGAGGATGCCATAACCTCAAGAGTATTTCTTTTATTTCCAAGTTTATATCCCAAGGGATAGATTTGCACCTCACAAAGATAAGGAGAGCATAGATCTCTGGCAGCCTCCGACCTTTCATTCCCACTCTGTCACAGCCCATGCTGCAAGAAACTCAAGATGAATCCTATGCCCGACATCAATGATTCCCTGTAGTTCCTCTGCGTATTTCTCATGTTAATCATTACCTACAAAAGCCATTTGTGACTGCATCTTCATCCACTTGTCTCCTTTCTACCCTAAACACTAAGCTCTGCAGAACCTTTTCCTTTCACAGGGCTGTTTGTTCCTTGAAAATCCTGACTGAATACTCTCCATGGCGATGGGTAGGGGTGAGGGGAAGGCATTTCCTATGTGTTCACAATAAGCAAGACTACATACCTGAAATGTGAGCTGAGTTTTCATGAAAATCAGGTATATATGGTCTACCTAGTGATTCTGCTCTGGCAGGGGGGGTTGGACTACGTGACCTTTCAAGGTTCCTTCCAGCAGCTGACATCCTATGATTCTGCCATTTTATCTAGTGATTATTATCACATTCACAAAAGGATTTTCTTGTTTTGGAGACTTGATGATTTTCAGCAAGTCCTATCTGAAAGAAACATCATCAAATTGGTAAAAAAACCCTAACCCTAATTGTCTAAAGTCACTAACGTCTAAAATGTCATTTACTGAAGCTACAAGTAGGCTGTAAATCATAGAATCAACCAAGTTGGAAGAGACCTCCAAGATCATCCAGTCCAACCTAGCACACAGCCCTAGCCAACCAACTAGACCAGGGCACTAAGTACCTCTTGTACCATTAAGTCTTGTCTTGAACACCTCCAGGGACAGTGACTCCATCACCTCCGTGGGTAGCCCATTCCAATGGCAAATCACTCTCTCTGTGAAGAACTTTCTCCTAACATCCAGCCTATACCTCCCCTGGCACAACTTGAGACTGTAAATTCTAGGGAAAAGAATTTTCTTCTTTGGATCATTTTATTTGTTGTCTGCCTACAACAGCTCTGTGTGTAATTAGTTGGTTTACTGTCACAGTATGTAGTCAGCAGCAGCAGAGTGCACGTAGTTTTTTCTCTTTAATTATTAAAAATTTCAGGATCTAGAACTTCAAAGGTGCTTTGACAACAATGGAAAAGTTTACATTGTAAGATTTCAGAAGGCTCAGATTGGCAATGTCTCCTTAATTCGTTTTGAAACATTTAATAGTTTTTATACTACAATCCTATCCTAGGGCCACCATTAATCCTTTATGCCTATGAGAGCTATCAAGTAACCTGCGGAAGCTGGAAAGTACTATTTTGCCTGTTGCTTTCCATTTATTACTGTTTACAAAATTAATTACAGGAGATTGGATAAATCATCTCAGAAAAGTTCCTGCAAACTCCCCTTTCTTGTTATGACAGGCAGCCTCATGGTTTATCCTGGCTTCTAGCCCCACCTCTGCCTCGACTATTTTTCCAGTCTTATCCAAATGAGGAATTGTTCATCTGTCTCCATTTCCTAATCCAGATTTGGATAGTTACCATTTGATTTGCAGAGGTGCTTCGGAATACCTCAAAGAGAGGAGGTTTAACATCAAGTTGCCTCATTGCACAAGATGGCAGGAGGCACAGTAAAGTGGTGAGGTAGAAGGACAGGCCTCTCACAGAAGGCAGGTATTTGGAAATAAGCTTGAGTAAATCTGACGAGTTCAATTGGGCAAAGTGGGATGGAAGACAAATGATAGGCTGGTAGAGCTTGGCGGAATATGATAAGCATATTTCACAATACGTCAGGAGATTTCCCAATCTGCCAACACACATGTGAATGTCACAAATTTGGTGACAATGTGGGGGAAAAAAAGAAAAAATATGAAAAAAAAAATTAAAATTCAGCCCTACTGCAAAGCACACCAAAAGAATGGCCATAGCAAATCAAGAGGTTACTGAGAGGAAAAAACACCTTGTGGTTCATGTACAATACCTCTCTACTAAACATGGAGTGATGAGTTGAATGCACCTGCCACTCCCACCAGCTCTGATACCATCCCTGCTCACAAAGCAGACAACCAAGTGGAATTTCGTGTCCTTTGACAGCCTGGCTCTGCCTGCCCTAACACTGCCCTTCTCCTCAGCTGCTGAGATGGTCACACCATCACAGAATCACAGGGTATCAGGGGTTGGAAGGGACCCAAAGAGATCATTGAGTCCAATCCACCTGCCAGAGCAGGACCATACAATCTAACTCAAATAGCAGAGGAATGCATCTAGACAGGTCTTGAAAGTTTCCAGAGAAGGAGACTTCATGACCTCTCTGGGGAGCCTGTGCCAGTGCTCTGTGACCCTTACAGTAAACAATTTCCTCCTTGTGTTGAGGTGGAACCTCCTGTGCTGCAGCTTATATCCATTGCTCTTTGTCCTATGCCAGGAAGCAAGTGAGCACAGCCTGTCCCGTCCCCCCCTCCCTGGCCCTGACCCCAACCCTCAGGTATTTAGACATTTCTTAAATCCCCTCTCAGTCTTCTCTTCTCCAGACTAAACAATCCCAGGTCCTTCAGCCTCTCCTCATCAGGCAGTACTCCAGACCCCTAATCATCCTAGTAGCCCTCCGCTGGACCCTCCCCAGCAGATCCCTGTCCCTCTTAAACTGGGGAGCCCAAAACTGAATACAGTACTCAAGATGAGGTCTTGCCAGGGCAGAGCAGTGGGGGAGGAGAACCTCCCTTGATCTGCTGGACACACTCTTCTTAATACACCCCAGGATCCCATTGGCTTTCTTGGTCACAAGGGCACATCGCTGTCCCATGGATAACTTCTTATCCACCAGCACTCCCAGGTCCCTCTCCGCAGAGTTGCTCTCCAGTAGATCACCTCCCAGCCTGTACTGCTGCAGTTTATTATTCCTCCCCAGGTGCCGGACTCTGCACTTGTCCTTGCTGAACCTCATTAGGCTCCTCTGTGCCCAGCTCTCAGTCTGTCCATGTCTCGCTGGATGGCTGCGCAGCATGCCAGCTCCATGAAAAGGTCTAACTCACTAAAAAGAGCTTATCTGCCCTTTCAGAGCCCCTTTAAAGACATGCAGACAGGCTAAAATGAATCAATGGGACACTTTAAAGCCTACCCTTGTAAATTCCCCGCTCCTACAGAGAACATTGCCCTCTAGCAGGCAGCACCAGCAAAACCCACAGTAACTTCGGGATTTAAAGCATCCATAGAAAATATCTGAAAGGAAAGAAACCATCAAGCTGCCAGTCTTTACCTGCAGAGAGGTCTTTACAAAATAGTAGTTTTCTCCTCCTGATGTCTCTGCCCTAAGTGTATTACAAAGGAAGATCCTCCGTGGTGAGGACTTGAAGCTTGGAAGCACCACGATCAGCAGGAACTGGCCACTTTGGGACCCTCGTCTCCAAGTCTGTACTGTTTTCCCTCTTTTGAACAGTAAAAGACATGGAGAAAAACTGCAAGTGCCTGCTAGCAGATATTTTGTCTTGAGACTGTTTGCCAGGTGGTGCGCTGTGGAAAAAAAACATGCATTTTGCATGCTATTCCAACGGTAGGAAGCTGCTCGCAAAGCTCTGTTGCAGCATCAGATGTGTCTGCTTGTTGCTGGAGGCCAGGAAGGAAATGTGTCAGCAAGACTCTTAAAACAGGTAACACAGAAAACAGGTGATTATCCAGCACCAGCAAGCAAAATGATTGTTCATCAGAGCTGAAATAAGACCTCTTGTATAGATGTACTCAAGAGGGCTGTGGGAAGTTACATGTCAGAGAAACACAGGAGATGGTGGGAAGAGCACTGACAGACCAAGGTAAACCTCTGACCAAGCATGTAAAAGCAGATGAGAAATCTCACATTTTTGGAACATACCGAGATCTGGTGATTTGTCTCACGCTGTTCCAAGAGTTTTATTTGAAGTAAGGGACTCACACGGGGGCATGAATCTCTCAGTGAGGGAGTTAAAAACTCCCACAAACCCCAAACTCCCAAAACACCTTAGTTCTACAACACAGGCAGTATCAACATCTTCCCAACATGTTCATTCCTCTTTTGTGCAAGAAAGAGAGGTGACAGAGAGAGAGTCACCACTACTCCTTCTGGGCCTGTTGCCTCTGTGAAAGAAGGCCTGTGAATGCACAACCTCTTCTTCTTGAGCTGCCCCTTCTGCCACTGCTTGTTCAGAGTTGGGCACAATCCACACCATATTTTCCAATAGCATCCGGTGGAGGGCGTGTTGGAAATCATCAAGCAGAGGCTTAGATTTGCAGAAGGCCAAAAGAGAGTGCTTTATATTGGATAAGATCAAATAGCAAGTCAGACTAACTGAGGTGAGATATGAGAACACTTACTCAAGGCCAAAGGTTAATGCCTCCCCGCATGACAAGGGTTGGTATCTGAGGAATCTGGAGGCCACCATGCAGCTACTTATCTTTTGTCTAGGCATCTGAGAGACTGTTCTCACCAGCTCCAGGGTTGTGCATGTGCTGTAGCAGAGACAATCTGAACCAGAAACAGATATTTTTTTCTAGAACAAAGTGATAACATCAGTGAACAGACTGGGGGAGGGAAAATAAGAGGGCTTCTGGCTTGATTTGTTGCAAGCCCTGCTAACACCAAGCTCCAGCATGAGGATAGTGTCCAGAAGACAGCAGCTTCGTGAGAGTGTATACATAAATGGCACTGCTAAAGGACTAGAGGATTACCTTTCCAAAGAATTAGGATTTCTTGACTACTTTTCCAAGAAGAGCACCTTTTTCCCTCTGCCAACAGCTGCTGGTCCTTCAAAATGCTCCTGATCCACCACAGGACTCTTCGGCCTGCCTGTAGCCCTCCCTGGAGGCCAGCAGAACAACTCAGCACCTTCGGTGTACCTCAAAGGAAGAAAGGGCACATTTTAGGGGCTGCACTGCTAGAGCCAGCCACCTTCCCATTGTGCCATAGGAAAGACAGTGGCAGCATACAGCAGTGTATAAACAGCGCAGGTAATTTCGGCTTTCATGTCATGAGATTTTGTTTCCTCTCCTCTCCCTCATGTGTGGAGAGGGCAGATTTTCTTGCGTGGCCACTGCCTCCAGTACAGCATCCACCACAGATACATTTGGCTACTACAGTCCAAACAAGAGGGAGGCTGAGCAGGCTCTCACTATTTGTACAAACATCCACCTTGGCAGAGCACCCTATGGCATGCCACAACACCTGATGCAAGGGCTACAGCAGTGTGCATGTTCAAGGTAACGCCACCACCCCAGGCTCTGTACCCACTCTCAGTCAGCACAGGGGCAAGGACAGACAGGGATGGCCTTCAACCTGAATGGCCTGCAGGGATGCCTCTGTGCCTTGCCGCGGTGTGAATGCAGCTCCATGGCCGCTGGAAAAGCCGAGAGGATAATTTGGAGCAGCTGCTGGCATTCCTCCTGTAGCCCAGGAGCAATCAAAGCCCAGCAGTGGCCTGACTTTTCCAGTGTTACTAGGAGCAATGGAACAGCGTCAAGGATACCTAGGAATTTCCCTTTAATTGCAGCTGTAGCCACAGAACTTTTCTACAGAGCAGAAAGGATAAGTGACCCAGCTGTTGAGTATTTTCCTAATTCCACACAGCACAAGTGGTAGGCACATTTTCTCCCTGTCCTCATGCTCTCCTTAAAGATCCAGCAGAAGTGTCATACCAGTGCTGGAAAAGTGGAGAGAGATGAGGTCTTTGGAAGTCAGGTAGTGTTTTGTGAGTCTTGCAGTGAAGAGTTCCACTGTAAGTGCACATATATTGTACTCCTGTTACTACTAAGCTTTAAGTCAGATACACTTTGAAAGCAATCTCTGGGCCTTCAAAGGAGGACTCAGCAGGAAAAGATCCTTAGCAGGCATAAAAATTATTTAAATAAACAAGAGTGTGTCATTTCAGTGTTTCATTGTTTGACAAGTAGTTTACATGCACCAGGGAAAACAGTGTTTGTGTAGAAAGTGCTAAACAGGCCTCTTGCATCTCACTTCCCAGCAAAGTTTGGATGTGATCAGCATCATCGTGCAACAAACATGCTGAAAGGAGAAAGACCACAAACGTTCCCATATTAAAAACCCCTTGGCCACTAAAGGAGAGAATTACACCCGCATTACAAGGTACCACTCACCTCACTGGGTGTCCTTGAAAACTACACTGTGACATATGTGATGATAGAGCCTGCGAGCAGAGAATGAGAAGATGCTACAACATTGTTTTCCAGTAAAGTGTTCTCCAGTTCATATCATTTGTTTCCACACACAAAAGCATAGCAAGAAAAAAAAATTAGACCACTTCATTCGTAGCCTCCCTACAAAACATTCTGCAGATCTTGTTTCTTAGAGTTAAAAAATAAAACTAGAAGGTGTTTTTATTTTTAATACGTATTCATTTTATCTAATTGTTCATCTAATTCATCTAATAATAAAAAAAGGAAAATAAATGTTAGTCATGACATATGCTGCCAAAATCTCTAACCTAAATAGTCAAAAGTACATACTGTAGATGTTCCACGTGCACAACAGACACATGCTAGTTTATGTGAACTATTAAAGGACTAAGTTAAAAATATGCAGACTTTAAGACCTTCTTTTAAGAAATTTTAACTAAAAACACACGCATAGTGTGCATTTTAGCATACATGGAGTACAGCATGGCTGGTGCAGAAAATGTGTAGCAACATGCGCTTTTTATCTACTAGAGAAATACATGTGTTATAAAAGCAATTCATATTTTCCTTCTTTTAGAAAGCTGGGGTTTAGGCACTACAGGTCACCTACCTCTAAAATCTCACTAATCTAATCTACAGTGTGTGAATACATCCAAATTTACAGGATCCAGGAAAATACTACTTTTAACATCTTCCCTTGTCCAAAGCAACAGCTTACAAAAGGGGAAACAACAACAACAAAAATACCCCAAAACAACAAACCAAAACCAAACAAACAAACAAAAAAAAAGGCAACCCACAAATCATAGAATCACAGAATGGTAGGGGTTGAAGATCATTCAGTACAACTCCCCTGCTAATGCAGGCATGCCTACGTCAGAACATGAAACCTAGAAGATGGCGAGGCCAGTCCTTCTCAGTCAGCAACTCCTTCTTATTCCCATCTTTTATCCTCGAAGAACTGGGGAGACTATATTTAAAAGGAGGCTATATTTAAAGGCCTCACATTTTCTCCTGTTCCCAGGACACTGAGCAATTTGAGATAAAATGAGTAAAAGGGTGACCTCTTTACATTGAAAGATTGCTGACAAGTTTTGTTCAGGTAAGGGGGGCATTAAGTACTTTCTTAACATGAGAAGTCTGCAAGATTTTAACAGTCAGAAACCTCAGCTGTCTGGTCTACTTTTCTTGTTTAAAAAGATCAAACTTTTCTTCATATTTTTTGATCTGTTTTGTTTGTGTGTGGGTATGGGGGCCTGGGTGGGGAGGTATGGAGGGAAACACATTTAAGTATAAGATGCTACCTTTCAAATCCCTGCTATTTACTTGTCTGAAATGACTGTGCCATCAATTCAAGAATTGCAAATGTACCTTAGTAGCCTTTGAAGGTGTTTTTGTGTGCTTCACAAGCTTTGATAGAGACTGCAAACTTGTGTCAATAGGATGGCAGCTCTCATTACTTGCTAGTAAGGCCAGGCTGAAACCTCATTGTTTTTGTTTCCTAGAGAAAGAACTCAGATCACATCTGCATTTTATAAAAGCTCCTGAATAGCTGCTGATCAACAACTACCAGCAGCCAAAGATTTGCCTCTAGAAACTTGCATTGTTTTGCAGTTGGAGTTGCTAGATACTCTGCCCTCGTAAAAAGTCTGGTTAAGTCATTTAAGCACTGAAACCAAGAACTGCACTCCCCTGAACAGCTAGCAGAAATTGTTATGCACAAGAATTGTATGCAGTAGGCTCCAGGCTACGTTTTTTGGTTTCCTTTGTTCTTTAAAGTGTACTCATCTCCTGCTTAAAACATGCTAGTATTTGTAGCTTCTATAAAATAAGAGTATTTCAAGTTACTGAATCACATGTAAATGGCAAAGAAAAATAAAAAAAGAAGTGGTGGAAGGAGCATTTTCTTATCTATTTTCTGGGGTTTAGTATAAAATCTGTAAGGGCATTAAAACAGTAAGGTAGGGAGCTAGAGCTGCTAAGGGAATTAAATAGTCATATGTGTAAAAAGTGTTCACACTCTTTGCTGTCGGTTTAGGCACAGGGGTGGGGGAAAATACTTGAAAAGCTCTCTATATCTCTCCTATTTCTCTGACAAGCACATTGGCTGAGTTTTATAAGGACTGGTCTAACAGTGAATCTAGAAGATAGGTGACTTTTGCCTATTATCCCACTCCTGTCTGTCACCTTGATCCTGCTGAGTGCTAGGGTCTTCTGCCTGTAGCAGGACCAGGGTGCCTGGAATTCCCTGGCTTGCCTTGCTGGGTGACAGACTGCTTTGCTTGACTGTTCCTAGAGACAGGAGTTGTTCTCCTGCCCAAGCTCCCTTTACTGTGAATTGTGGCAAGCCTGTCAATCCTGCTTTCCCAGTTGTTGTTGAGGGCTATCGTGTGTCAGCATAGTGTACTCCTGCCAGAGGGGCTCCTTACACTTGCCGGCTTGCCCAGGACAGGCACCACAAACACAGTTGTGCTTTCCTTAGCTTGGGGTCACGCATGGCTCAGGGCACACATTGCTCTGATGCCAAAGCACATGAGCAAGCTGGATGTGCTCTGAGTCTGAAGCAAATGAGCAAATTGTGCTGTAAAACCCCTCATAAGTTGCTGAGTTGAACCATGCAAGTGGCTGGATTGGAAGGCTTTATGGAAAAAGAGGTTCTAGGGTGGACTTGGAATGTGAAATTGGGTGGAAATCAGCCACTGGGTAGCAGAGGGGCTCTATGGAATACAAGTATCAGGCTGGGAATGAGGAGGTCTCTGAATGCCCTCTGTCACAACAGATTCTTCTCTACTCACCCATTTCCATCTCTTTCATTGCTTTTGCTCCTCCATTGGAAATACTGCAGAACAAGGGCTATAGCTCACAGATGCTGCAGTCTATTCCACATGCTAGCATCAACTTGTCCTCCTACAAACACACAGAGTGTGCTTAGGCGTCGTTGGCATGGAGAAAAGAGGTAAAAGTTTCTTCTGTAGCAAGAAAATGATAGCCAGTTATATGAGAACAACAGGGAGGCATGGAGGACTTCAATGGGTTGCCTTCCTCCAAGTCACACATAAATACTTGGACCCACAGGTACCCACAGTTTACAGTAACGTGTGGATGAAATGTAGCAGGACTAGGCTGCCCACAGTAACCACAGACAGGCGGCAGTTTGCCCCAAATACCCCTTTTGAGATAAAAGTCCAGACACCTAACAGCTAGTTCCTTGCATTGTGTTGTCCACGTAAAGAACAGGCTGTTGGGAAAGCCTTGGCCACTCTCAGCCCACCTCCCAAGAAGCATTTTTACACCACAGCATGGTATCTTTGTCCATCAGGACATTCTAGCTATCTAGTAATTTTTGGACAGGAATCAAGTAGCCTTGCACTTAGTCGTGAGCCACTTGGCACATTTGTACCAGTAAAGGTGGCATTTTTTTCTGTCTTCACTGAAGACTTTTGCAGGTATCTAAGTTGTAGCACTACAAGTGTCTTTGATAGGGTATTCTCCAAGTAGGTCCCAGCTTAACAGCCACTAACCCTTTCTCCGAATGCAAACAAGTGCACACCTATTCAAGAAGCCTGCAAAGATAACTTATTGCAATGGATCAATTAACTCCTCTTGGAATTGCACAACCTGATCAACTATTACCATCTACAGAAAACTAAGTGGAGTGTTAGAGAAGATAAATAATCTGCTAGGCAAAGGACATTGTAGTGGCTGAGAAATAATGTTCTCTGAAGGCTTCATTTCAGGTTGCTCTACTAAAACATGTAAGACCATAAACTTTGAAACCAAACAGGGAAAATTCATCACAGGCACAGTTGGAAGGACATAAGTAGCTGTCTGAGGACAGGGCACTTCTCTGCAGAGTAGAGTAAAGGTGTAAAGGTGTAGCCCTGAGTGTTTTATGAGGGTCAGAAAGGACAACAAGAGCCCTAAGTTTAATTTTATGAAAGGCATTGTCCCTTCGTGGCTATCAGCAATAGGAAAGACATACCTTTTTTTCCATAGCAAAGCAGAACCAGACTGTGAGGAATTTGAGCCTGTTCACTGATGCTGAGGCACAGGAATTATTCACCAGTCCCCTGTCTGGGACTTTCTTCATTCCTTCTTGCCCCTACAGCAGTGTCCTTTAATTCGTGTCTCCTTCTTTAGAAAGAAGTGGAAACCGTCCCTGGAGGATACAAAGTGTCCTTGGTAACCCTGAATTCGGATTTTGGGGGAAAAAAAAAAAAAAAAAAAAAAAAAAAGCTTTGCACCTCTGTGGGAGAAATTCCAAGACCTGCCACCTCAAAGCTAGAGAAGCCCTGCTGTTGCGAGGGCGAAGGAAGTCAGGACAAACTGGCAGGCAAGGGCTAGTGCCCTCGCCGGCAGCTTCGGGCAACACAGCCCCTAGGGGCCTTCCCGGCAGCGGGCAGGACCCCCCTCCCAGTCTCCCGGGGTGCAGGTGGCCCACTGGACCGCCTTCGGTTTCACACGAGGCAGCCACTGCCCTGCGTGCAGCTTCTGCATCAGGGCACGGCGGGGGCTGTGCGGGTGCCCGGGGGTCCGCAGGGCTGAGGTAGGGCTTAGGGGTCCCG
>VWYK01107639.1:0-13818 GCA_013399775.1 Semnornis frantzii | reverse complement strand
GAGGTATTCAAGGCCAGGTTGGAAGAGGCCTTGAGTGACCTGTTCTAGTGGGAGGCATCCCTGCCTATGGCAGGGGTTTGGAACTAGATGATCTTTGAGGTCTCTTCCAACTTTACCATTCTATGATTCTATGACTCTTGAAATGTTGCTTTTTCACGCTCATAAAATGTGGTAACTGGTTAATTGGATACTTCGTCTATGGAGAAGGGACCAAACTGCTGCCTCTTTCCTTTCAGTAAAGGTGCAAGTCTGAGGCTGCTTCCCAATCTCTTCTGCTGTATTTTATTTACCATGGAGCCTGAAGGAAAAGGAAATTAGTTTAATCTGTCATGCATGGTGGTAAATCAGTAGGTTTGCAAGCTATTGATCGATAGAGGGAATAATCTTGTGTGTTATTTCCTTAAACTTCTTGATCTTAAAAATATCCTTGATGCTATTGAAGGAAATACTAGAGATTGAATGAGTGGTTCTAGCTAACCAAACAGTTTTTCTTTTACGATAAAACATGTAATAAATTTAATGCCTTTTGTGGCATAAGTTACTGACTGACTGTAAGTGCACTGAAGATAAAAATCTGACTTACATTGAAGAGGTGGTCATAAAATTCCAGGTCCAAAACAACAGTCCTTGATCAAAGTAGCATAGTTACAGGGCACACTGATTAGAAGCTGAAACATTATTACAGCTAAGGATAAACTCTTATCTACACTTAAATAAGAAGTAATAAAGAATCAAAGATCTGTCTTAAGGCCAAAGCATCCTTCATTCAGAGCACAAAGCCATTTCAGTACTTCATCTGGCATTTGTCCTGCTCCAAACATGAGCCCTGCTTATTTGGGAACAGTGCGGGAATAAAGGCCAACCTGCAATGAGCTGACATCATAGGCAGTCACATAATGTAAGCTAGCTAGTATAGCAGGAAGTATGGAGAAGGAAGAGGAAGTCTAGTTTTCATGATAAAGGTGGTTGCTCCATGGCCAGGCACCTTGAGAGGCACTGCTCCATCACCTGCTGTGCTTGAAGTGTCAGCACTTACACACCACAAAACATAAGAGCAATTATATGACAAACTTCTACCTGCAACTAATTAAAAGTGGATTTTCAGATGATAATCTCTGATCTGGTCACTACTGCTTAGAGACTTTATTTCCATGAAAGACAGAAGAGATTAAAATGCCTCAGGCTGAGTAGAGGAGAGATTCAGGTTTGTGTCTTCTCTGATGGAAAGCTGGATGAGCAGTGGTGACCTGAGTCATCCTGCTTTAATATGGTCTGTCAGGGGACAATGGAATAAGATATGACACTCAAGTCAGCACTTCTAAAAAGTGGTAAAACCACAACATGACTCGTCTGCAACTCATCAGCACAGCTTACCACAGCTCATTACTGCAAGATTTGGAAGGATTCAGTATGTGAAATGCTAGAAATGACAGTGCCTCCATTACAGTGAAAATAAATATACTGTACAAAGTTTAGACTCACAGATGTCTCAGACTTTCATCTGGATCACAGAATCATAGAATCAACCAGGTTGGAAGAGACCTCCAATATCCAGCCTATACCTCCTCCAGCACAACTCGAGACTGTGTCCCCTCATTCCGTTGCTGGTTGCCTGGGAGAAGAGACCAACCCCACCTGGCTACAACCTCCTTTCAGATAGTTGTAGATAGCAATGAGGTCACCCCTGAGCCTCCTCTTCTGCAGGCTACACACCCCCAGCTCCCTCAGCCTCTCCTCACAGGGCTGTGCTCCAGGCCACTCACCACCTTTGTCGCCCTTCTCTGGACACATTCCAGTACCTCAACATCTCTCTTGAATTGGGGGGCCCAGAACTGGACACAGCACTGAAGGTGTGGCCTGACCAGTGCTGAGTACAGAAGCAGAACAACCTCCCTTGTCCTGCTGGCCACACTGGTCCTGATCCAGGCCAGGATGCCATTGGCTCTCCTGGCCACCTGGGCACACTGCTGGCTCATGTTCAGCTCCTACCTACCAGCACCCCCTGGCTGTTTTCTGCCTGGCTGTTCTTCAGCCACTCTGTCCCCAGCCTGTAGCACTGCTTGAGGATGGTTCAATAGAGGCAGGATTTTCCAAAACCTGTTCCCTAGATTGTTTTACTTTTTAAAATTAAGCATCTTAGACCAGAACCTGTCAGAACAAATATATCACATCAGATGAAATTAACTAGTGCAATGAAAACATTCTATTTAATGTAAACCCAGCTGTTGATAATCAAGACCTGATCCAAAGAAAACCTTCTCATCCCCCAACCTCCTCAAGATTAATCCTTGAGATGGAGGAGTCTTTCACAAGATTATTTGTACAGATGTGTGTAAGTCCCATGCAAAAGATTGAGTTCTAATATAAGTTAACTGAATCAGCCAAAGGCAGTTGCAGTAACTGAAAGCTTTTTCATTCTCCTCTGTTCCACTCTCTTCCCAAGTCTGCAATTGCCTTACATGTGGGAGACAGCCATTCTTCACCTATTCCTTCTGCTTTTGTGTTTGACTGAAAAGGCCCTGGTGTTTGAGGAAAGATGCAACTCAATAATCAGTAGTTCCTTGCTTTGTGGCATTTAATTCACAGCTTCAGGGAGCTACGTTCATGCAATCTTTCAAGAGTGCAAAGATGAAAATCTTAGGATCAGGCTCATGCCCCATTTATCAACAAAAGAAGAAAAAGAAAACCAAACCAAACAGCCCAAAGCCAACAAACAAACAAAACCCCCCACAACAAAAACCAAGAAACCAAAGCCCAACAAAACACCCTCCAATAAGGTAAAGTATCACCATACTCTAAAATGTTCTGCTTTCATACACTCAAATGCCTAAAGTCCAACAGTCTAAAATTCATACTATTTGAAAAATCAGGTTTCATAGAAAGAACACTGATAGTACTCAAAAAATCTTTTGGATAACTAAGACTTAGACTTGAGGTCACAAGACCTCTGTTTCTCTGTGCTAGTCAGCCTGAGCTTTGCAACTGTGTCTACAGCCTCATACAGCTCATTGCTGAGGTCTGAGGTTACTGTCATCAGTAACTGCAGAGTTGTAGTGCTTGTCTCAGTCTTGCCTGCTGCCTTCCTCAGATCCTTCCCTACAAGTTCAGGTAGGGAAAAAGCAGGGAAGGTGTTGGAGGCTGCCACTGTGCTAAGCCTTATGCTTCTGTAACACTGCCCAACATGCCCAGAGAGCAAACTAGCAATTGACTGTGCCTAAAAGGCTGTTAGCTGCCGTGATCTTCATTACATCCAACTAATAACTAGAAAAGGGCCCTGGCAGGGGCTGACCATGCCTTTGGGAGGCTCCCACGATGAAAGCAGCAAAGCATTCAAACAAGTGTTTCATTGTCTCTATCAATTAAGCAGACAATATTGCATCATCAGTACTCTAAATACTTGAGCATGACAAATTGTGCCATTTTGCCTCTCAAGCCCTCACTCACATCTGTAATAAATAAGAGCAAGCATGAGTGGCTTTGCGTTTAAGTAATGTTTAGCCACTACATGCTGGAGCAGGAAGACCACTCAGAGCATGGACAGAAATTGGTCTGGTTGTGTTCAATAGCAGCCAGGCCAGGTGGGATACTGGGAAACAGAGCAAGGAGGTGAGGATATGGTCCCATTACCTCAGAATAACCTGCCACCTGCCTACAGCTCTGTGACTGAAAGTCAGAGAGGTTGACTTTTGTGTTTTCAACAGTCCTTCAAAGATCTTTCTTCCATGAACATGGAAAGGAAGACTAATGTCCTTAGCTGCTGCAGTGTCCCATGACAGCTATGAGTTTCCTACCTTCTAGTTCAGCAGGTGGTGGAAGAGCAGCTGCTTATTTTATGACAAACTCCTGGACAGCCAAATCAATGGCTGTTGTAAAAGGGCAGCTTGTGGGAGAAGAGAGCGATGGTTTGCTGTGGTGAAAAAGAATTCATCTCTGCACCACCTATTGCCAGTCCTGCTTCTTGTCTTTCTTTTGCACTAGCAAAACCAACAAATTTTGCATCCTTCCTCCAAACCCTGTCTGCATTCTAGATGTCTCTAGCATCTCTTTTCTTCGTAGGAGAGGCAGCATGGTCTCAGCCCTTCACCTAAAGGTAGCAAAATTCACGTCTTGGCATTTGCTGTTGGCTGGCAGCAACACAGCAGAGCAGGTAGACTCACTCTATTTCAGTTTCTTTTAAGTGAGCCTGACATCCCTGTTGCAGCAGAGCAATGCTGTAGGAGAATAGTGTTGTCACACGTTGCTGAGAGATGTTGGTCACCAAAACTTGGAGCTGCCCCCGCAATGCATAGAATGGCAACAATAAGATGCGTCCAGTACTATTTCCATGATCAGTCAAATAATTTCAGTGTCTAGTCTTAAGTTTTTTCACTTGGCTTGGACTATATGTATTTTGCTTGCCACACTGGCTAGTGGAAAATATGACTGTTCTGAAAGAACAAGCTTACTTTGAATTTCAGCAAAGATAAGTAAAGCCAAGTACAGCACACAGTGCTTAAATGCCACTTAGCCTCATTAAGAGGTTTTTTGGCTCATCTTGTACTGAAGAAGCAAGGTGCATATGAAGGTACTCCAAAGTGTTTACTGGTTCTTACCTACATGGTAAAGCAGCTGTCCAGAAGTAGGAATACCAGCAGACAGTCCCGAGTATGATTGTTAGGACTGTGATACTACCAGTGGTAAGTTGATCTGAGGAAAAAGAAATCAAATTCAAATTCCTGCTCTGCTGAAATCTCTACTAGGCCATAAGGCATTCAAACAGTGGTTGACCAGCTCTGCTTGACCAAAAGACTTTCTTCCACCTGAGTAAGGGATTTTATCAAATGCCTACAGTAGGAGCGATCATGCTTTCTAGATAAGTAATTCTGAATTTTCATATCAAACACATTCAACTCTACTACTCTAGTACTCTCTCAGGCACACAGAGAGGTTTTTCCCTTGCTCCTTTTCCCAGTCTAATTTCACATTCACAACAGGTTTGGAAAAAAGTTTGCACTCATTTTTGCTTAGGAGTCAAAACAGATGTCTGGGGAGGCAAGGGATGATTAGACTGGATGAAAGCCAGTATGAATCTTGCACATATCTCAGGTACTCCATAGCATTGCAGGAGAGGTGAGCAAGAGGCTAAAACTATTCTCTTTTCTCTTCCCATTAGACTCCCAAAGGCACCTGTTTGGAGTCAGTGAAGATTGCCATTGACACTGGTTATCGCCATATCGACGGAGCCTTTGTCTATTACAACGAGCATGAAGTAGGACAGGCCATCCGGGAGAAGATTGCTGAAGGAAAGATCAAGAGAGAAGACATTTTTTACTGTGGCAAGGTGAGGAGTTGAGCTCAGATTGTTTATACCAAATCCAGGATTTCTGCGAAGTGCCTTTCCTAAAAATGCTGGTGGCCAGCATCTGGCATGCTGGGCAGGGATGCCATCCAGAGGCACCTGGACAGGCTGCAGAGGTGAGCTCAGGCCAACCTCATGAAATTCAACAAGGCCAAGTGCAAGGTCCCACACCTGGGTAGGCACAATCCCAAGCACAAATACAGGCTGGGTGGTGAATGGTTGGAGAGCAGCCCTGAGGAAAAGGACCTGGGGGGTCTGGGTTGATGAAAAGCTCAACATGAGCCTGCAGTGTGAATGCAGCCCAGACAGCAACCGAGTCCTAGGCTGCATCAAGAGCAGCATGGTGAGCAAGGCAAGGGAGGGGATTCTGCCTCTTTGCTCTGCTCTCATCAGCCCCCATCTGAAGTACTGTGTGCAGTTCTGGAGCCCCCAGCACAGGAAGGACATGGAAGTGTTGGAGCGGGTGCAGAGGACGCCATGAAGATGCTCAGAGGGCTGCAGCAGCTCTGCTATGAGGACAGGCTGAGAGAGTTGGGGCTCTTCAGCCTCGAGAACAGAAGGCTTCGAGGAGACCTTAGAGTAGCCTTCCAGTATCTGAAGGGGGCCTACAGGAAGGCTGGGGAGAGACTATTTATAAGGTCTTGCAATGACAGGACAAGGGGCAGTGGGTTTAAACTGGCAGAGGGGAGATTGAAACTGGATGTTAGGAAGAAGTTCTTTGCAGTGAGGGTGGTGAGACACTGGAACAGGTTGCCCAGGGAGGTTGTGGCTGCTCCTTCCCTGGAGGTGTTCAAGGCCAGGTTGGAAGAGGCCTTGAGTGACCTGTACTAGTGAGAGGTGTCCCTGCCTATGGCAGGGGTTTGGAACTAGATGATCTTTGAGGTCTCTTCCAACCTTAACATTCTATGATTCTATGCTTCTATGTCCAACATCCTTTATTTTCCTTTCCTGGCATTATCATAATGCCAGAGCTCTTGGAGCAATTGATTGCCTGTTAAGCACTCTGCTGTTCTCAGTTTAAAGCTGTGTTAGCAATAGGAACCATGTAACAGCCATTCCACCTAGTATTATAGATACCTGCAAGTTTAAATCATTGCCACACTCAGCGGTGCTTCCTAAGCTGTCGCTAGCTTGCATGTTGAGCTGCCACATGAGTTTGTGTAGTCACAAATGGATCCCAGCCTGGACAATGATTCTGCAGATGATTTATTTTTTGTTAGAGTAATTCCTTGTACAGGTTGCTGTGAGATTGCACAACGGAAGAGGTGAGAGCAAGCACGTTCATGCAAGCGTCTGTGTATGGGAGAACTGCAAGTGCTTACATTGGTACCACTGCCAGAAAATTACTCAACAAGCTACACCCTTAGTTACTGTATCACCTGTCATTAAAGTTCTATAATGATGAATCAACTTACTTGAATAGAAGATGTTGTTACACTCCTGCTTTAGAGCAACAAGGCTAGAGTTAATGCTTTGAAGTCTTAGCTGTAAGAGTTAATTCTGTCCTAGAAAAAAGGAAATTCCCTCAGCAATGAAACATCTGAAAATGTGTGTTACAACTACCACGATCATTTCCCAGGTATAGAAGGAAGGACAATTCAGAATAAAAATCAGATGGCCCCTGAAAAATCCATGGTGCCTGTTCAGGTTCTGATGGAGTTCGTGGCCTCGACTTGCCCCTCCTGCACTGCTTCTTTGAACATAAGAGCCTAATATTTTCCCTTTCTTCTTTCCCAAATAAGACGTAATCCACAAAAGTTACTCAACAGCATTGGAAATAAATACCAGAGTTCCTAGAGTGAAAGATCTCAAGGGATCAAAGGCCTTTTTTACTGTGAGCAGTTTAGTTAAGCTCTGTGATATGGGAAATTAAGCCTTGGATTTGGCAGTTTGCAGCCCAGGTGGATTTTCAACAGCTATAGACCAATTTCTAAGTACAGCACTTTCTGGTCTGCAAAGTATGCAACACTTCCAAGTTCCTTGCTTGGTCATACTGGTAAGAACCTTGTCATCCTGTGGAAAGTTTCATGTCCTCAAATTTTCCACCTTTATCAGGTTAGTCTCTCAGTATCTCATATGCCAAACATGTTGATATCAATCAGTCCAAATATTTAGTTTCAGTCATTTATAGTTTCATTACTGCAAGTCACCAACAATATTTCAAATCAAAACCACAAATCTGTGCTAAAAAGGTTAGAACCAGATGTCCTGACAATTCTGAGTCACTTAACTTTCTCAGCTGCTTCGCCCATATTTCATATTGTCTATAACCCACATGTTCTGTGAAAGTGCACCTCTTGGTGTTATTTCCTGACTTCATTTACTTATTAAGCCTTTCTACATTCACTTGTCTGATATAATCACTAAATGATTTTCCTAGTTGATAATCACTATCTAAACTTTGAGTCATCTGTGAAACTACATTGGATTTCTCAACTCTCAAGTTCAGTTGCTCCCTAACCCACAGGTTCTGCAAAGCACTGTAGGTACCATGAGAGTCAATGCCTGTGGTTCCAGCCTGCCTTGTGAGTGGGAGTTTGTACTCATATGGGTTTATCCTTCTGCTGTGTCCTGTTTGTGTTTGAGAAAATTTTAAGTGCTCAGCTGAGCACTCTGTAGTCTTAAAAAAGTTCAAAGGCAGAAGTGGAAAATATTCCACAACCAAACAATTCATCACAATCCAAGATTCTCAAAAGTTTCACTGAGTTGTTCACAACAGCTCTGAACTTTCCAGGAGAAGTGGGACTGGATGTCCTTTGCCTTATGTGCTTTTGGGTCTTTAGCTTTGTGTTGCTCACAACTCTTACATACCACATGAACAACAGGCAAACATTAAGACATGAGTAGATACATCTGCCATCAATTGGTAACTGACTGATACGACTGCTGCATTTTCTGGGAGACATGGTAGATATGGTAGACCATTATTGGAAGCAGTCTGCACAACAGAAGTTCGGGTTGGTTTTAGTCTTACTGACATAAGAAGTACTGGAAGTTCCCAAGACACTTGAGGCTCAAGCCCCTCAGCCAGTTCTTTCTTTAAACAAAGGTGATGCAAACTGAAGGCTGGTCTCTTAGCAGGGACTGACAAGAACAGCCCTGCTGAGTGGCAGCATTACTGGAATAGTGACTTGGTGCAACTGGGCTGCATCTGCCAGCTGAAATCATCAGCACTTGCACTTGGCTCTTGCTGATGGCTGGCTGATGAGGCAGAGCAGCTCAGCATCCAGAAATTTTAGAGGTTTTACATCAACTGCCAACATCTCACTTGGCTTATATAGCAAGACCTTTTTGGTCTCCTCTTTCATCCCAGGATATTTCTTTCATTAAATTAGAAGTAACATTTCCAGGAAATGTGGTGTCCTGAAATGCCAAAGCCAGCTGGCAACTTTGCCTGCTCAAATGTCTGCATGGGTTCTGCTTAGGTAGATAACACAACTTGTACAAATGATGAAAACAGTTATGAAACTCTTAAGTTTCCATGGCATCTATGTATTACCATAGTACAAATGCCTGGTTTTTTTTGTTGTTTGTTTTTTTTTTCTTAAGACTGTTTCTTTAGAAGTTCTAGAGTTTTTTGAATGGAAATATATTCACTGGTAAGTACTGAGATCAATAGCACTGAGCTAGAAAGGGCACTCAGAAAAACTGCTCCTAAACTATCAACATGTTTCATCTTGCTGCACTTCCAAATCCCAATAATGAAACTAAATAAAAAGAATATGCAGACTCATTTCTTTACCTGTATTTAAGTCCAAAATAATATCTCATTTTCCCTGTAAAATGCTTCACAAAAACAACCAACCAACCAACCCACCCAACCAACCAACTCACCCAACCAAACCCACCAAGACAACAACAAAAAAACCCAAACCAAACCAAACACCCAGACCAAAGGCTTTCAGGAAACCCTGTTCAACAGCTTCAAACTCTGAGGGTAGGAGCTTGGTCCCAGAACCTTAAAATGGTCCCTATACTGTAGTACCCTTGGCCTGTATAACCACCATCATAACTGCTTCGTGCCTTGCAACATACTGCTGAGGAAGGCCTAGTATCCATTTCCAGATGGCAAACACTGTTTTGGTTTGTCGGCCTGGGACAGGGTCAGATGAGCAACTCAGTGCAACTGAACTTCAAGATAACACATCCTTGTCTCTGCTGGCAGAAGTGAGCAGATGATTATTTCCCAAGAAAATTATAACTATAATCTGTTTTTAAAAACCCAAACATCTAAAATACTTTAAAACTTGCCCAGACTGTCTTATGACTTCTATAGTCATTATTGGCATGCAGTGACTGCCAGCTTCGGTGGCAGAACTGGCTAGAGAATGAACCTACCAACAAACAGCAAGGTTTTCCAGACAATAAAGGTGCCAAAAACCTTAACACAACTCCACATGTCAGCTCTGTGCATTGAAAGAAAGACAAAATAGCCCAGATTACTGTGTGCAAACAAAAAGCACTTTAAGCTCCCTCTTCTGTGTTAATTCTGGGGTTTTGTTGATTTTAACTGCAGCAATTGGTTTACAAAGAGCTCTTGGTTACTAATTACCATGCCATAGTTTTATTCTTGCAAGAGATTTGCATCAGCAGAGTTCAGTTAGAGAGTGCACTGAAAGCTAATCAACTAAGCACACTCCATAGCAACCTCCAGGCATAACCCTGCAAGGAAGCAGCTGTGATTAAAGAGGTTGAAAGGGTTGTGCTTTAACTAGTCACACCTACTTTACAGTAACTAAACAAGAGTATATTTTTCAGTGAGGACTGGGAGGTAAATTAAAACTTCCCTAGGTCAGGCAGTCACTCAGACTCCATGACCACAGGAGAAAACCAAAATGCTGTCTTTGTGCTCATCTCTTCAATAGCTAACTCACATGATGTCAGCTTCTGCCTTCAAGCACAAAACTGACCACAGATTTCTTGTGGGACCAAAGTTTTCCAGTGAAAGCATATGCTTGAAAATCTTGGAAAACAAAATTAATCTGCCTAAGTTCATTGAGCAAGAGTTTGCAGCGTGCTAAACTCAGAAGAACCTGTCTTTCAATAAACAAATATATAATGGCTTTACTGGGGCAGTCCTGGGTGAGGATTCCTGTTTTGACCTCCATGTCTGCCTTTGGCAGAGGACAGAATAAGGCTCCTCACTACAATGTAGACCACAGTGTCTTTGCAATGCATATAACTAGCTTTGTCAGAAGGACAAGAGTGTGCATGTGTAGCTGTCAGCTGAAGGATGCTCACTGTTCTTCCACCAAAAAAAAGAATCTGTGTTTGCCTTCCCAGCTGTGGAATACCTGCCACCCCCCTGAACTGGTGCGTCCCACGCTGGAGAAAACCCTGAAGATCTTGCAGCTGGACTATGTTGACCTCTACATTATTGAGCTGCCAATGGCTTTCAAGGTAAAGATTAAAATAGCCCAAAGAGAAGTGTATGATTGGACTGAACAAAGGTCTTCATCTAGCACCTCCTCACCCCTTCCATTCCATGGTGAAAATAGCACTTTGGCCAGGTAATATTTGACATTTATTGCATGCATACATTTCTGTTTACAACCCACTGCAAGAGAAGCCAATGGCTTTCAAGGTAAAGATTAAAATAGCCCAAAGAGAAGTGTATGATTGGACTGAACAAAGGTCTTCATCTAGCACCTCCTCACCCCTTCCATTCCATGGTGAAAATAGCACTTTGGCCAGGTAATATTTGACATTTATTGCATGCATACATTTCTGTTTACAACCCACTGCAAGAGAGGCTTATAGTTGTTCTGAGAACAGTTACTGACAACCATACCATATAGGCTTTCCCCTGAAAGGACAAGTCTCCTAATTGAACACTTCCTATACTGTAGATTTATTGTAGCTAAAGCAGCACTGTCTTAATCCTCTCTGAGCCATGAGGAGGGAGTCACTAGAAGAAAGTAGTTATATAAAGGAGAGAAGGGCTAGGGGCCAAGTTTGGAGAGGAAGACAGAAAGCAGAAAAGCCACCTTACTCTGTCCCCCAAACCAAGTAGGCTCAGTAGTATTAAAGGCACTGGGCAAATTGTGGTTATGACCTTAATCTCCTTAATTCCAGTCTTCTCTCAGATGACATCAGTAGATCACAGTCCCAAACATGGGTTGTCCATCTCTCACTTTCAAATGTCTAAAAAGTTAAAGCCTGATAGTTCTTCATACTGCTGTCCCTGGGCAATTTGTAGCCAAAACCTCTGAATGCAAGAAGCTCAAATCAGGGTTGCATGCCTCCCTTGCAGCCAGCCCTTGCAAGTTCCCAAACTTTCTAGTTGCACAGCCATTTCTACCTTGATTTACAGTTTTCCTGCACAAGTACACCCAAATTAAATAATGGTGAGATGAGAAGAATGAGATTCAAAGTGGTTATGAACAAACTAAGTTCTTTTTCACAGAGAAAATAGGGTCAGGCAATTAGCTGGCTGATTGTTTCTGTGGGATGTTTAAGCTCTTCTTGTAGTTCTTTAATTATTAAAATTATGTTTTATATGGACTCCAAACTGCCAGAAAAGTCAGACAGGAAGCAATTTACCAGCAAAGCAATCACCTTAGGTCTGCAATTCATTTTTCCCTGAGGAAGCCATATCCCATTAAGACCTACATAGGAGTAACTGGACTCACATATTAAAGCTTTTTGAACATGGTCTCATGTATGGAATCTCTTTGGGTACATTTTTGAAAATTTCCCACCATTTGCAATTTCCTGTTTCCCTTTGCTTGTGTTTGTATTCTCTAGTAGTTCATTCTCCCACATAGTGAAGGTCATTGTCTCACAATATAAAGATATAGGCAGCTGGCTTTAAAGTAATGTACATCTGACTCCCTGAGGCCTGTAACAACAATCTGAGTTGTTAAAGGAGTAGCAGTCCTGGAGATTTATTCATGTTCCCCCTTGAGAGGGGAGAAAACAACCTGGGCTTTGTCTGAACATACATATTTTTCCTGTGTTAAATACAGAAAAGAAAAAACCCTACCCTTCTGCAATGGTGATAGGTTTCTTTACTCCCTCTCTCAGAAACACTCATCCTGTATGTGCTGCTTGCTTTTGATGAAGAACGTGCAAGTGTAATGCTAAAAAATTCCCTACCCTGCCCTAATCTGCAAACACTGATGCTTTCTGGTATCCCCAAAAGCCTTCTAGCAAAAACAGTCTCTGCCTGCAAACAGTGAAGTACCTGCGACAGAACATTTAAAAAGAGAGTGGGACTGTAAGCCTTTGACACAGTCCCCTACAATATCCTTCTCTCTATGCTGGAGCAACATGGATTTGATGGGCGGACTGTCCAGGGGACAAGGAATTGGTTGGATGATCACATATAAAGAGTAGTGGTCAACAGCTCAATGACCAGATGGAGACAGGTGAGAAGTGGTGTCCCTCAAGGGTCTGTGCTGGGACCAGTGCTGTTCAGCATCTCCATCAATGATATCAACAATGAGATTGAGGGCACCCTCATCAAGTGTGCAGATAATACCAAGCTGAGTGAGGCAGCTGATAAGTTTGAAGAATAGGATGTCATCCTGGATGGGCTGGAGAGGTGGGCTGAGGAGAACCTCATGGCAAAGTGCAAGGTCCCACACCTAGGTTAAGACAACCCTCATTATCAGTACAGACTGGGGAATGATAAAATTGAGAACAACCCTGCAGAAAAGGCTTTAGGGGTATTGGTGGATGAGAATCTGGATGTGAGCCAACGAGGATGAGAAGCTGGACTTGAGCCAACAATGTGCACTTACAGCACAGAAGGCAAATCGCATCCTGGGCTGCATCAAAAGAAGGGTGGTCAGCAGGTAGAAGTGGTTCTGCCACTCTGCTCTGGTGAAATCTCTACTGTGTCCAGCTGTGGGGCCCTAAACGTGACAGAGACAGACCTACTGGAGTGGGTCCAGAGGAGGGCCACAAAGATGATCAGAGGGCTGGAGCTTGTCTCCTATGAAGACAGGCTGAAAAAAATTGAGCTGTTTAGTGTGGAGAAGATAAGGCTCTGGGGATACGCTAGAACTACATTTCAGGGTCTGAAGGCATCTACAGGAAGGCCAGGGACGGACTGTTTAGAAGGGCTTCCACTGATAGGATGAGGGGAATTACTTTAAAGTGAAGCAGGGTAGATTTACGTTCAAAATAAAGGGCAAGTTCTTTACAATGAGAGTGATAAAATACTGGTACAGGCTGCCCAGGGACAAGGTTGAGGCCCTGTCCTTGGAGACATTCAAGATCAGACCTGATGCAGCCCTAGGCATCCTGATCTAGTTGGAGGTGTTCATTGCAGGGGTGTTGGATAAGATGACCTGTGAGGGTCCCTTCTAACCCGATGCAATCAGTGAAACCAGTAAGAAACATGTCCCTGCAGAGCTCAGTGCTGCAGGTTGTTTTAGAGGCTTTTAGGCACAGTAAAAGGAATCTGGTTTCAGAGATTGAAAATAGTGATAGAAAGAGGAAAATGGAGAGATGATGTTACAAATGATGCAAAA
>VWYK01107630.1:336-28081 GCA_013399775.1 Semnornis frantzii | reverse complement strand
CCCCGCCGTGCGGCCCAGCCCGGCGGCTCCCGCCTGCCTCGCCGGCCCCCGCGGCGCTCCGGCCTGGGACTCACGGACTCGCCCCCTCAGCCCCCGCCGCCATCTTAAACCACAGAGCGCCGGGAGAAAGGGGACAGAGCGGCTCCCGCAGCCACCTCCGGTCCTCCGAGGGAGGCCGCCCACCCCGCCCACACATCGCCGCGCGCGGTGGTGACACTGAGGCTGGGGTGCGAGCGGAGGTGCCAGACCGCGTTCGCTTGCCACATTGTGCCCTCGCAGGGTCCACTTATTTTGGCCGTAATTTGAGTCCAGGAGCGGCTAACCCGTCCAAAGGCCACGACTCCGTGGCTGCCCTGCTCATGGCGAAGTGGGCCTTGGCCCCTCGAACACGCCCGCCCTGTGGGCCAAAGGTGAGCTGGTTCACCTACAGACCCAAGCGGGCATGTGGTGTGAAGCCAGGACCAAGGTCTGCACTGTGGAAGAGACCAATGGTGGGCCTGTTCTGAGCTATACGTGTCCTCCCTGGCTTACCAGGCTTGGGCAAACTCCCCAGGCTCCCACTGGGACCTGCCCTTCTGGCTAAGGGTGTGGAGGAAGAGCAAGACACTGCTGTGCAAATAACATCAAGTGTGGTGGTGGCCAGGTGTGGCTGGCAATGGCATCTTGTCATTGGGTAGCTGAATGTGCACTCTGCTCTGTAACTAAGTGGTAAATGATCATCCTTCAGCTTCTGTAATAGTAACATAAAGCTCTCCAAGCCAAAGCAGAAAGGAGGAGGTTTAATCCTGAAAGATGAGAGATTATGCTGCTTGTAAATTAGACCCTAGGCACTTGGAATTATTTAGCTCTCAGTGCTAGCTACTATTGCATAGAATTATTTAATGTTTTGGACTGAAAGAGACCTGTAAAGGTCCAAGCCCCTTGAAGTAAGCAGGCACATCCTAAACAACAGCAGGCTGCTCAGAGCCCCATCCAACCTGTGTTGGATGTTTCCAGGGATGGGACATCTACCACTTCTCCAGGCAATCAGTGTTTCACCATCCTCATTGTAAAAGGTTTCCTCCTTGTCTCTAGTCTTAATCTCCCTCTTATAGTTTAAAACAGTCACCTCTTATACTGTCACAAGGCCCTGTTCAAAAGTCTGGTCCATCTTTCTTAGAGGCTCCATTAAGTGCTGAAAGGCCACAAGAAGGTCTCCCTGGAGTTTTCCTCAGACTGTACAACCCAAACTCGCTGAGACTGTCCTCGACAGCAGAAGTGTTCCAGCTCTCACATCATTGTTATGGTCTCTTCTGGCCCTGATCCAACAAGTTCACATCTCTCCTGTGCAGAGAACTCTAGAGCTGCACCAAGCACTGCAAGTGGAGTCTCAGCAGAGTGAAGCAGAGGGACAGTATCCCCTCCTTCCACCTGCTGCCCATGCTGCTGCTGATGCAGCCCAGGACATGTTTGGGTCTGGGCTAAGAGTGTGCGTTGCCAGCTTTTCCAGCTTTTCATCTACCAGTACTCCCAAGCCCTTCTCTCCAGGGCTGCTTTCCATCCCTTCATCCCCCAGCCTGTATTGCAGCAATGCTTTGGCAATGTTGCTTCATCATGGGTGAGCCACAGTGCCACTCATTTCAGATGCTCTCACCACATCACTGAGAACTGATACGGTAGTGACAAATCTGCTTGGTAACTCTCAATGCCAGGCAGCTTCCAAGAAACCACAGCACCCTGTGTGGCTCTCCTGAGGTGGGAAAGTGAGGAAAAACTCCTCTGTGAGCTCCATGAAAGTCACCTTTCTTGCATGAAACTCAGAAACAGGAATTCTAAGGTGATATTCTACCTTTCTAGGGTCATGAGGTGCTACCAAAATGCTACTTAGACTGTCAACATGCACTCAGACTGAACCATACTGCAATAATAATTAGCTCTTAAAATAAGGATGGCTCATCCAGCTGGGCTGGTGTGTGCTCTGACACAGGCTGGAGTAAATGGGAGTGAGGAGCACGTGGAGCCAGAAATGCCTTATGTCAATAAATTAATGGACTAAGAACATTGGGGAGATCAGGAATTAAGACAGGCTTGCTAATAACACACAACAAAACAGTGCTTAAAATAGTGCTAGGAACATCTGGGATGTTCTGTGGAGTATGCCTTGCCAAGTCCAGAGCCTGCTGTGGATGTGGTTATGTACATGTGAGCAGAGAGTATCTCTGCAGATAGACAGTCCCAGGCAGAACTGGCCCACATGAGTAAACTCACTCCACAGTGGAGAGATTTCCTGGTCTCATTCCAGCTAGAATTTGCGGCGTTTGGCATTTGTAAATGGTTTGCCTTGTAAACAAAATATATGTTCTCTGGAGACTGTAGAGAGACAACAAACACAGAACTCCCCCGTGCCATTTGCAGTTGCAGTGTAGTATAAAACCACTCTTTAAAATTCAGAAAAAAAAATATTTTTTGTTCCCTAATGCCTTTTACTCCCTGATCCTAAACAACTATCCAGAGGAAGGCCATTAGCATTTTAAAAGAAGATGCCAGTGTCAAGAGACTATTATAATAATGGTACTAAGGAGAATTGGCTTTAAACACTCTTCTTATTCCTCAGATCTCATGAAATCCCTCATTCTCCTTACCAACAGCTCATGCACATGTAGCAGCTCACTGTGGGTGATGTTAATGTCTGACTGCATGGAACTTGTCTGACATACAGAGACATATGGCCTGGGGATGGAGTGAGGCAGGGGCTATCTAAAAAGGCCTGTTGCAGGGGGAAGAGGACTACAGCATGATCACCACATGCTATGGTATAATTGCATTTATTTGTTTTAAAAGCTCCCAAACCAGTGTCCCAGCCTTTGCTGTCTGTGTGCTAAACAAGCCCTACTCTCAGACTGTACCTGGCTTGGCCCTCCCAACATCATTTGTGTGGTATTGTATAAAGAGAGGATGGCAAGCCTTGGCTGGTGGCCACTCTTCAGGAAGAGCAATGGGGATATAAAAAATAAATTCCCCAACCTGCAAATGACTCTATGCTACTCAGTCACCATGACACTGAGCCACACAATTCTTTATTGTTATCACAGGGGCTACTCAGTGTTTACTTCACAGGGTGTCAGGGTTATTAACCATACAAGGAGTACAAAGTGCTTTGAAGAGGTACAATCTGTATCAATGATACTTATTATTATCAGATGTTATTGGTCTCCTGGAGGATTAGGAATGGGTTGTTTTTTCAGAAGGTAATTTCTTTTGAAGAGGTCTGGCACTGTGCATTAATGAAGCATCAAAACAGTTACTGTCTTCCTGGCAAGTTTGGGCTTCCAGTCAATCTGCTGTCTCCTGAGCTGTTCAAGTGAGGGATGAAAAGGACCAAGGAACAAAGGCAGCATTGAGGTTATAGTAATGTGCCTGACAAGAAATGTGATATTTCTAGCAACACTTCTGAATCAACTTTAAATATTCACCTTATACCCACTTCTTGAAGCTGCTTCTAAGCACTGACGATGCATTGCTCCACATCCACTGTGCTCCAAAAATCACATAAGAATTGCTGGAAGAGCCATCTCGCATGCTCTGTGTTACATATCATGACCATGCTGCTATCCTCTGCTTGAAGTACAGGTTCTCTGTCAGAAGAACCTGTGGACAAACTGGAGAATCCTGACTCTAAGTGTTGAGTCACCTGGCATTTTCCCTATGTAACTTAGGAAAAACTAACAAGCAGTTCTCTATTGATGGCTTGAAAATTAACTCTAAGAGTAATCTCCCAACTCATACACCTTCTGTGTATCAAAGCTACACAAAACGATTTCTGTTAAATATTTGTCTGGTATTTAGGACATGGATGATATTAAGGTGTCTGTTAAGTACCTTGAACAACAGCGGCCTGACTGAGGCATTTGGAGAGTTCTCAAGAATGAGGGACACGTGCATAACGTGTCAGGATTTTCGTGCTTTTATTGCAGTACCAGAACAAGCTGTGGAGATCGAGATACTTCTAACTCCCCTGAGATGTCTGCAGAGGCCACACGTTATGTCCACTAGATGGCCCATGGCGTTGGTACTCAGCGTCCCTGAGCACCCTGGACCTCACCTGCGTGCATGAAAATCAGGCAGCCACATCTTAGCCCAAAGAGGGGAGTTTTAGGGGAAAAGAAAAGGGGAAAAAAAATTTAAAATCTGATAAAGTTACTCTGCAATAAACGTTGAAAGCTGGTAAGTGCTGAGCCGTTTCAAAGCAGAATGCCGTTTCTTGATGCAACATGTCCCAGTGTTCACCCTTTCATCTCTGATTGACAGGTCTTAAAATGTACTGTCTGCACAGAGCTTTCATGGCACAATAGCTAGTGTTTCAGTGTTGCCTTCGAAGTTATTTTGAATCATTAGTATGATTTAAATTAGAGTTTAAATGCAGCACATGGAAGATGGCTTGAGGTACTCACATGCTTGTTTGGTGAGAGTCTATGAATATGAAAGCTTTCTGGGAAAGTGTGGTTTTCTGACAGATTTTCCCAGCAGCACAGAAGGGTTCATATGCAGCCATCAACAGATGATATCCTTGCTTAATAACTGTTCTTTCTTCCACCACAGCTAAAATAAAAACTCCACACTGTCCCACTCCCCCAAACACTACACCTCACCACCCAATTCAGCCCTTTTGGATGAGACCAAGCTTTTGTTCTCCCTTTGATGCTACTTCAGCGTTACTTTCATTCAAATGACTCTTCTGTGCTAGTCTAAACATTGACTCCTACCAGGAAAGTGAGCAAAGGAGGGCTCTGTGCTGAGAGTGAAAAGGGGCTGGGTACATGGCGCTGTATGTCGAGAAAAAGTGTGCCTGTGTGCAGAGACAGCCAGCTCACTGCAGTGTCTCAGGCATCGCCACTCTTCCTTTATTTGGTCCTGTGTTTTTGTGTTAAGTATCCTGTGTAACAGGGTTGTAACTGTGTGGCTGGTCCTTGTGTATGTGTCTATTAAACAGCAACACATTTAGCATGCTGAAATTATACCCAGCATAAACTTTTTTCACAGCCTCCATCCGAGTAAAGCCACAGGTGGAGACATAGGACTTCTTCAGGAACTGTTTTCCTGACTGATGAATTTCTGTAAGTGCTACAGCTGCACCACCCTTCCCAAGCATCTGTTTAAGGGACAGAATGCTGTAGAAGGGTGTGCTGTTGCTTGTTTGACTTTTTTTCCTGTGGAAAATGTTGCCTTCACCAAACAAAAATGATGACAAGTCTCTGCATCTGCTGGGAATTGCAAATTAGTACTAAGCTTGCACAGCATGATCACTGATAAAGTACATTTGCTGAGGTAATATGAGGTCACTCAAGAGTGCTGGTGATGATTCAGGCTTTCAGGCATTCTTCTGCAGGTGGGTCAACAGGAGTTCTGCAACTTAGAGTTCCAGAGTCGCATTCATTCTTGTTTAGGAGCCTATGTTTTTTTGTTCCTAACCTGAATTCTTGCTAGCAGTTTGGACGGCGCAGGCATGGTTTAGTTTGCAGATGGAAGGTTTTCTTCCTGTGTTTTGTTTTCTCTCCCTCAGAGGTTTGTAGCCAAAGAGCTAACATTTAGATAAGGGATAGCAAACAGTTCAGAGTGCAATGCTATACTGTGGTACTTCCTTCAGTTCCTCTGAGACCCACATCATCCCACCTTATATTCCTCTGATGACTGCTATATTTGAACTAGAGTAATCACTATCACAGGCTATAACAAAATCAAGGCTACATTAGCCAGGAAAAAAAAAAAACAACACCTTTGTTTTTCTAATATGGGCAGCTAAAATAAGACAGAAATAGAATAATAGAATCATTTAGGTTGGAAAAGGCCATTAAGACTCTGGATTTAGTGGTGCTCACTCTCCATGCTCTTTATTGCACGTGCTGGTTTCCCCTTATACCTCCATCACCTCCCTCTTCTTGCCTCCTCACCCTGTCACTCACAGTCAGAGTGCTTTGCCATCCAGTGAGTTCCCAACACCTTCACTTCCCTTTTCTAAATCATACTGAAAACCACGTCTGACAAAGTTGCCCTTGTTACAGTAGTTCATCTCTTTGTGATTGCCCTCCTGGTGTTGAGTGGTACACACTTCTAGATTTTGTCCTTGACCTTAAGAGGAAGCCTGAGGGTCCATCAGGGCCAGAGAGCAGGTTTGGTGCTCTGTGTTATACATTTAGGATGGAATGGATTCAGCCTTGCTCTGCATCACTTTGGTAAATGACCCACATGCCCTGGCCATGGATGGTGTCATGCTGAACATGACAGTCCTAAATAATTAAGTCACTTTTAAAAATCAAAGTTGAGTCTAAAATATTGTTTCATTCAGTCCAGATAGATTCTTCCTTGGCAGGCTTTTTTATTTAATTACACAAGAATTGGAAGTGATTACTTTATCTTCCAGATGACACTGTGCTCCCTCCTCATGCAGTTATATAGTATTAAATACCCATACTTTTTAGCTTCCAGCTCTAGTGTTAATTCTTTTTAAAAATGTGCAGTAGCATGAAACTGCTCCAAAGAAAAATTTAATTGCGCAACTGATGCAGGAGAAAGCATCAGGATTGTGTGAGATGTTTCTGTGAATGCATATGTGTGTGTGTACAGAATAGACTGGTACTCAAGAGAGCAGCAGATACATTTGTAATCAAATCTCACTTAAACTTGAAACTTGTTCCTTCTGTTAAGCATGCAAATATTTCCGTTTGCTTTGCAAATTCTGCCTCTCTGCTCATTACCAACCTTTCAGAAAAGGCGTAAGTCCAAATCTTCCTCTGATCAGGCTCTTAATGTGTTTTGTGTGGTCTTTATTTAGACTGTAAACTTGCTGAAGTAGGAAATGTCTTATAAAAAAACAACTATGCTGTCTCATTTCACATCCAAATTCTTCTCCCATACCAGCTGTGTATGTTTGCCTAGCAGCAAGTCTTCTGTTAATGAATGACTTGTTCTCATTAGCTTGTCAGGCTGGATATGTAGCTTGTAGTTCCCACTCACGCAGAGCTGTGCTCCTTCCCTTGTAGCTTCTGGTGAATCAGACAATGACATATACAAAGCCTTGTGTCTTTGAGCCTGACCTTTGTACCTGTAATCATTAACTAACACCCACTGCCAAAATAAAGTAACTAACTGCTGGTTAAATGTATTTAACATAAGCAGAGTCTGATGAACCGCCTGATGTGGGGATTGTTGCAGGCTTTACCATGGACTGCCACTGCCAAGCCTTCTTTAAAAGGGGGGAAAATTAATTCCCTGACCAACAGAGATAGAGCAGTTTTACTCTATACATTTGTTTTATGAAGCTGAGGTCCAAAGTGAATTCTCTGACACCTCAGAGGTTTTGAAAATGAAGCCTGGAGCAGCCTCATCTAACTTTGAAGCTGGCTGTGCTTTGAGCAGGGAGACCGGACTAGATGGGCTCCAGTGATTCTGCCAACTTTAATTCTTATTCTAATAAAAGCTGAGTTCATCTGCAGGTTTCTTCCATTCAGAGCGTTAATTAAGACTTTGTCCTCTAACTAGGACAAAATTTTCACAAACCTTATAGGAGCAGAATGTTTCTGGAACCTCTGTCTCTTCTGTCTGGTTTGCATAAAATTGGCCAACAGGTTCATATGTTACTGGGAGGTAAAAGACAGCTGGGGCAGACAGACAGACGTTCCCTTCTTCACACACATAGGACAACTGTGTAGCCTTTTTTTTTTTTTTTTTTCTGAAGAAAACCTTTCTTCCCTGTATGTTTGTGCAGAAAACTTGTCAAGTGTGCATCTAATGAGGCCTGAAGTCATGCTCCATACTCCCAGCTGCAGCCAACCTGAAATAATACCTCCCCAGAGCCAAGAGCACATTTCATACAGCTGAGGCATTTACTGTGCAATCTCAACTATGCAGAGAAGTTGATACACTTAGAGTGCAACCCAGGCATCTTCTTTATGCTAGTCAGAGCTTACAGCCCTGCGCTGACATGGGTGTGCATGTAAGTCTGCCTGGTGCCAAGGCAGTCTCTGCTAGCAGACATGGCAGTGTGTCTGCTACCTCTCCATGTCCTCCTCAGCTTTCTTATATGCAAGAGTGACAGAAAGGGGAATTTGACCTCAGCGTGCTAGAGCCCGCCTGGCTGTCTGCCTTTCCCTTTTTGTCTGCTCTTTCTTAGGATGCAGTCACACTACAAAATTACCTTTAGTCATCTGTCTTGGAAGTTTTTCCCATGGGTTGCTTGTGATAAAGGGCAGACTAGGCACATTAATCATCTGTGCTGTGAAGAGAAACACTGATACGATGTGAGTCCACTGTGGACTCTACATGCCTCTGAAAGTTGTGTCTACCTGAGCCAACTTCACATCCCTTCCCAAACATCTCTCCTCAAGTTCTATAGCTTCAGTCCACAAAGCTTACCTGATCAGCCAAGAGACTCCTTTAGATGCCATGGCAGCAGATGATTCTGTTGCCCTTTGTCCCAGTTTGCAGAGAACATACCTATCTTCCTCTGCTTTTGATGGCCCTGGAAAACATTACTTCTGTGTTCCTGGGAAAGAGCTTCAGAGCACTTCTATTTTCTGCCTCACAGGGAAGCAGAAACTGTGAAATTATCAGCATCCTCTGTTTGTGTGTTCCCTGGAGCTCTGTTGACTGCACAGTCTGAAATAGAGATCTGGCCTCAGGGATTTGCTAATGATGCATTCAGTCTCAGCATGGCACATGCTCATTCCTGGGGAGTTACTGAGTTAGCATTTATAGTTCCACACTTTGAGTAGATGAAACCCTCTGATTTTTCCCTCAGCACTGAGGTCCTTCGTGTTGGATTCTCTTCTTATGACAGCTTACTTGGAAAGCCACCAGAAAGCTTTCAGCCTGGATCTTTCCTCCTAAAATCACAGACTACAGTAGCATCATGCCAGTGAATTCTCCCATAACTTGGTGCCTGATCAGCAGGCAACAGGAAAATTAAGTCTTGCTAGATACACTTCCAAAATGATACAGTGAAGACCTGCAGTGAAGACGGGTGATTGTCACTGTGGGCACTGGAAGCCTCTTGCAGCTGGGTGAATAGGCTCATGAATAGAAAGCAAGAAGCAGGCAGCTGGTGAGGAAAGTGGAAGTGGAGAAGCAGTGGGGAGTGGGCACCGTTAGTTGTTTAGATGGCGCTAACGTGAGCCTCTGCTGTAAAGAAATGGAAGTCATAAAGGATGAAGTGAATTCACTGGAGGACTGCCTGGGTTTCTGGTTGCTTTGTCAATTCATGTTCAGGGTATTTTTTGGTGTGTGTGGGCAAGGGTTGAACTTTTTACTATATTTCATATTAACTTGCTGGTGAAGAGAAGACCTCTCTTGCATGACCTACATGCCTGAACTTAGAATCCCTCTCCTGGGCCTGCCATCTTCAGATTTAAATCCTTTAAACAAGCTCAGGTTTTCATCTCCTCATCCATATTTCCAAAGCATGTAAGTCTCAAGGAACTAGGCCAACAACAGGATAGTGCTGTGGACAAGGATGGTTTTGTAACCACATCGGTTCAGCTCAACACAGATCAACTGCAGCAAACCCTGAAAACTGCTTCACCTCCTGGGGCAGTTCCATTATAACTTCCTGGTGCAGTTCCATTATAACCTCCTGGTTTTGCTAATCCTCAGCTGATAGTAAAAGCTTCTCTTTCAGCTTTGTAGCTCTGACTTTTCTTTTCTTTCCACTTTCAGTGAAATGTTGTAGAGAGCTGCCAGAGGCTCAGCTGTGACATAGATCTATCTGAATTCAGAGTTTTGGAAGTGTTCCTTCATGCTTGTCGTCTCCTTCAATAAGCACTGCATTGTACCAAGTCTGTACATTCTTTACTGCTTGACTTGTCGCTATGGCCAGAGGTGCCAAGTTTTAGTTCAATTCTTTTGGGAGACCAGACAGAAATCTGGATTTTCTTTCTTTCTACTCTGTTCATGCTCATGGCCTGTACAGTGTGATCCCTTACCACCACCCAAACTTCTTTCCAAGGAGAAAAGTTGGAAGACACTCCCCACTTTCTCAACTTGTATAACCAGCAGTGGTCCATCCTTGGCCTGAATCATTGTGGCAGAGAAGCAAACACAAGGATGGATTCCCTCTCTAGCCAGGGGTTTCTAAAATCAGGGAGAAGCAGAAATAAACAGATGGAAATGGCCTTGATCAGAGAAGAAGGAAGTGTTTGCCAGAGAAACTAGAAAGGCATGGTGGTGTCAGTCTGTATGGAGCTTAGGAAAGGCTCTCACAGAAGGGAGAGCAGCAGGATGTGGTACCTCATTGCCATGGAAACAGCCAAAGAGCTGGCTGGGCAGATTTTGAAATGTCTCCTGCTTGGGACTACTTTTGGTAGATGTCATCCTTGCAGACATTAAAACAAGTTGAGAAAGAGGAAATATTCAACACTGAAAGCTGAAAACCTGTTTTCTTTCTTAGTTTACCACAAAGAGTAAATTTTCCATGGCTTTAAGAATATTGATGTTATCCTCTAAGAAATATGTCCCGGATTTGATGGGGATTTTCCCCCCATGTCCTCATATTTTTTGAGGGGGTCTTTCATTTCAAAGTTCAACCACTTTTGGAATTATGATTCTAGCTGCCATTTTGGTGCTCCTAGACTTCTCCATGGTGTTCTCTAAGTGCCTTGCAAGCACACTGGCTTACCTACATGACATTTCTCTGGCCCTAAGAATCTTAGACTCCCTCAGAAAGGCTGATCTCTTCTCACCATAGCACCTTCATGGTTTTTTTTCTCCCAATGCCTTTCAAATCCAATACATTTTCCATAGCCTCATAATGCTACTGTTGAAGACAGTCTAGCAAAATAAATATTTATTAGAGCTTATGTATAAGAGCCCTGCCCTTAGAACAAACTTCTGTTTCTACAACTGAGGGGTGGAGAAAGCCCTAAACAGCTCCCATAAAGTGGGAAGTGAAAAAGAGCACAGAGCAAGTTAATAGTGTCCACAACCTGCACTTTGCAAAGTACAGAATAGGTTGAAGTGCACGACAACCTGCTAACAACTGTCTTGGGATTTATCCTGGACCATAAGCACCAATTCTCTTCCATGTGGATCAGCAGTCAGCGTGCCTATACTGTAACAAATAAATAGAAGACAATGACATCTTTTTTGTTCTCCTCCAGTCTACTCTGCCCTAGTGAGGCTCCATCTGAACTACTGTGTCCAGTTCAGGGTTCCTCAGTTAAAAAGAGTTAGAGAACTACTGGAGAGAGCGTCCAGTGGAAGCTACAAAGACGCTGAGAGGACTGCAGCATCTCTCCTACAAGGAGAGGCCGAGAGACCTGGAGCTGTTTAGCCTGGAGAAGAGCTGACTGAGGAGGGGATCTTATCAAGACTTATCAATATCTAATGGGTGAGGGTCAAGAGGATGGGGCCAGACCCTTTTCAGTGATGCCCAGTGATAGGACGCGGGGCAATGTGCACATACTGGAACACGGGAGATTCCATCTAAACATAAGGAAAAACTTCTTGCCTGTGAGGGTGCTGGAGCCCTGAAGCAGGCTGCCTAGAGAGGTTGTGGAGTCTCCTCTGGAGAGATACCAAACCTGCCTGGACATGCTGATTCTGGGCAACCTGCTATAGGTGTCCCTGCTTTAATAGGAGGTTTGGACTAGATGATGATCTCCAGAGGTTCTTTCAAACTACCACAATGCTGGGATTCTGTGATTCTGTGAAATGGTTGAAAATGCTGTCTTACACCATTCTGTCCTCCTAAGCACCTAAGCAGCTATGGGGAGAGCAATGGCAAACCATTTTGCACTTAATCAGGGAAAAAGAGAATGCACATCTTAATGAAATATGGAGACAAAGACATTACAGCCCCAGAGTTGTAAACAGTCATTAAACTAGGTGTAAAATATCTGCTCTTCCACCTGCTGTGTTTTGCCTTCACATGGAAGGGTCCCAGCTGTGTAACACAGCTGGCAATCTGTGGAGTCACAAAGAACAGGTACAGTTGCTACTGTGGGAACGGGAAGGAGATGCTGGCCAAGTTCAGTCCTGCATTTCCACAAAAATATTTAGAAAGCCCTTACACACAGGAGAGTCAACACTAGTAACTAGGTCTGTTTGTTCTGGAACTGATCTCTGAAATCACTCTTCCAGGGCTGGCTGCACGTTTATTGCTGTATGTTCCTGCTGAAACAACTTCAGAGACACTCTCTTTGAGGCAGTTCAATATTTTTGTGCAACATTAATATGCAGCAGAGCACGCTGCAAAATAAATCTGAGATTGGTTTGGGCTAATGTCACAAGGAGAATGATGATAATGTCATGTGGTTGGGACTCAGATGAAATTCTTTCTGAGAGTAGCAGGAGAAAGCTGTTCTGTCAGAGTTTCAGAAAACACAGTCTAGCTTAGCAGGGTTAGACAGTAATCACACCTATATGGATTATATATACCTTCCATGATTTGATATTTTGCCAGGTTAGAAACATCTTCTCTCAGGCAAACAGCGACAGAACAAGAGGACACAGTCTCAAGCTGTGCCAGGGGAGGTTTCTGCTGGATGTTAGGAAAAAGTTCTCCACAGAGTGATTTACCATCGGAATCGGCTGCCTGGGGAGGTGGCAGAGTCACCATCCCTGGAAGTGTTTTGAAAAAGAATGCATATGGCACTTAGTGCCATGGTTTAGTTCATTAGATGGCATTGGGTAATAGGTTGGACTTGATGATCTTGAAGGTCTTTTCCAACCTGGTTAGTTCTGTGATTCTTCTCCTTTTAAAATCCACTGAAGAAATAAGCTCCTTAACTTAAACAAACAAGTCCCTGACTTACACCATCCCAGCTGGTAAAATTCATTCTATTACTTCAAGGTGCTATCAAAAGGAAACATTATTTGCTTTTCAAAGTATAATGTAAGTTTCCCTTTTCAGCAATGGAATCTCAGCAGTTAAGCTGGCTGTTGCATCTCCTGCTTGTTCGTGGCAAGAAGCTCAACCCTTGGATTTCTGACTTGGAGAGGATGCCAGCAACTTGCTGTCTTTCAGAAGGGCCTCTCTTTATTTTAAAGGATTCTTTCAGTTCATTAGCAAAAAGTGATGTCAGAGTAAGGGTACCACTGCCCTCTGCTGAGAGAGATGCAATTGTTTCTTTCTGACTGTTTCATCTGCCGCGACCAAAACCAGCAACTTCGTCGCTGGGAAAGTAACTGTGCAAAGAATTGCTCACCAAAGTTGGAATTTACTTCCTGCTGGTTCCATCTTTCCTCTAATGTTTGCTGATCTGAATATTTTCCCCAAAACATTTTGAAAACTCCACGCCTCATTGAAAGTAAAGAGAAGCAAGGGTGATTACATGCAAAATCTTTGACAGGATGATAGCAGCAACTGTGAAAATTTGAGCTGAAGTTTGTTTTTTTTAAAACCCAATCTTTATGATTTATAAACACTTCAGGCACCTTCAGCAATGTGATATTTGCTGGAGCTAGTTTTCAGTTTTCCTGCCAAAATTCAATCATGCATTATCAGATCAGGCTGAAGTCCTCTACAGCTTCTTGAATACACTTTAAATAGGTTTTTTGGTTTAGGTTTTTTTTTTTTTTTTTCTTAAATTGCAGCACTTGCCTGAGTTTTGCCCTTAATTTTACAGCCACACCATTTGTTTTCAGGTTATGTAAAAACGGACGCTGATTCATGATAATAACATTTAAAACCAGCTTTGCATCATAGATCCAACATTACTGTCACTTTATTTTACTTTTCAACCCCACCCCACCTCCCCCAAAAAAAAGCCTGTAATAATATTTCTAACCACTTGAGGGTGCTCTTTCATTTAGACATTAGGATGTTGATGTGCATATCTCGAAAAATTATAAACCACATTATTAAATAGCTTATTAGAGGACATACTACACTTCACTCAAATGTGTGAAAGTGTTTAGGCTCTCGGGCGACTGGTATTAAATCCCAGGTAGAAGTTGTAATGTAATTAATCATTCTAGTCGATAAATGCAGGCATCAGAAACAGCTATAGCTACTTACTCCCTGAGCTGACTGACACCAAAAAATCTTAAAATAGAAAATTGAGTTACACAAAATTAAAAGTAGGCAGCGTTAATCGCAGCTGTTCTGCAGGAGTGCCAAAAGTGGCAGGAAAGAACAGGACCAGGCACAGATAGGGGTTGTGAAAGCCTCAGTGATCTGCCTGCCTCCCCTGCTGACTCCACAGCACTGGAGGCCATGCAGCTGCCTTTCTAGTGCCTCGCTTGGGCTGCAGAGCCCCTACCAGTTATTGTGTGGGTCTATCTGTCCATCTTGGAAGCAAGCAAGAAAGAGGGGAAACAAGCAGTGCTCCATAAATCAGGTTGCTGCTTGGCACTGGGTAGGTGAGAGCCAATGAAGCTGAAGCAAAAAGTTGGGGTGTTAAGAGCCACGGATTCCCACGTTAAGCAGTACGAATGAGGACACAGTGATTCAGCCAGGAGTGCTGAGGGGTGGTTTTGATGAGGCAACTGTTGAGCACACAACCCATAGGATAATGTAAAACATTAATGTAGAAAATTAATGTAGAAAATCAAGATTGCAGGCACTGTGGTGACAAGCTAGAGTAAATGATGTAGCTGGTGAAGACAACAGCAGATGATAGGGCTTGAGTGTTAGGAAGCAGAGGTGGAAACACCTTCTCCCAATTTACTTTCCTTACTTTTCTTCTCATCCTTTAAAAAGTGGTCACTGAATTTCACCCTCAGTGAGCTGCAGGTAGACAGCCTCTAAACAGAAGGGAAAAATCTCTGTTGGGAAAGAGTGAGGGACCAGACAGAGAGCTCAGTGCCTATCACACCATGCTGCTTTGGCCTGGGAGGTTTGTCAAGAGGTGCTAATAAAATCTAGTGTCACTTATCCACTGCCTCTTTAAGGGAAAATAAGGAAAACAACTAGTTCTGAATGTTAAGTGCAAATTTATTTCCGTTAAAGGTATCTCATTTTCTTACCACCTAGAGTTAGGTTTTTACCAATGTGATGAACAGTTTCATCAACAACTTGTTCAGCTTTGGGAAACTACTGCAGGTTTTGGGTTTAGATGGGGTTTTTACTTTCCACTTGCTTACCCAGCCAATGCTGGCACCACAAGGCTCTCCTGTGTAAATTGCTAGCACAGCATTTTCAGCATAAGGGCACCAGTGATCTTGTATAGCCTGATAAGAGTATCTCTAAACAGCATTCAGCAAAAATTGACCTCTTAAGAATGGGGGCAAAGATATTAGAAAATTCCTGGTGATATCACTCATGCAACTATTTGCATTTCAGGAATGATAGGATCTGTTTTAGTTTGTGTGTGGGTTTGGGGTTTTTGGGGTTTTGTTTGGTTGTTTGGTTGTGGTTTGTTTTTTTTTTTTTTAATTTTCCTTTTTTAGCATCATGAGAGATGGGTGGTGGGTAATAGCCTGAACACACGTTGCCAGCTGAATCCACTTCAGACTTTTTCACTCACTAGGTCTGCTCCAAGTCCCCACAAATTATTTGAAACCACATCTGAACAGTTCCAGCAGAGTTAAACATTCAAAACTGTGTCTTGGCTAGGTGTTGGTCAAAACGGATGTTTTGTTAACAGGTATGGTAAGGTGAAGTATGATAGAATCACTTTAATGCCTCCTCACACCTTCATCTGGGACACTCTTTTCATGGTGCACATGACATATTCATAGCACAACCCTGAAGCTATAAGAAGGAAAGACATGTACTCACCAGTAGGAAATTAGTGGCTTAGTTCTCCTGACTTTGGGAAAACTTTCCCATTTACATGCTGAAATGCAGTTACTGAGAGGTTACTGGAGTTTGTTTGCTGGTGACGTGTTCCTGTGACTCACCACCTGTCACGAGCCTGTCTCTGCCTGGAGAAAGAGTGAAAGCAAGGGTACAAATCCCAGCCTTTCACCCAGTTTTTGACCCTCTGGACTACAGGCTGAGACTGGAAGACCTCGCCAGCCAGGCTTCCCTATTGCCCTCCCTTACTGATGAACTGCAGCTCATGCACCCAAGGGCAGAACTTGCGAACAGCCCCTTGCCACAAACCCCCTACTTCTTGGGGGCAGGGGCTGATAGTCAAGTCAGCAAGCAATCCATTTTTATTTACCTTTAAAAAACACTTGCCCTCCTTCCTGTAAAGCTGTTTGGAAGAACCACACTGGGTAGGTCACATATTTGTACAGGGCACACAGGGATGTGCTTTTTGAGCAACTCTTGCATTCCCTCTGAAGGACTCGGACAGATAAAGCCGATGGGCCTCCTAGCCGTGACTTCTGTGTCATCTCAGTTCCTTGAAACACGCTTTCCGTGTGTGTAGAGGAGCGGGGTTCCCCAGAGCAAGGGCAGGCGTGCTGGTGGGTGCTGACTGAACCAGCCCAGGACTTCGGCCGGGCACTCGCAACCATCCCAGGTCTCCAGGAGCCTGAGAATCTGGATAAGGTGTCAGTGGGATGCTCCAGCCCACCGGGATGCCTGACAAGAAAGCTGAGGTAAGAGAGCACAGCATACAGACAGCAATGGTTGTGTTTGTGGCCCCCACCGCAAGGGCGAGAGAAAAGGGGGTGGTGGTGTCACTCCCTCCCCACGTGCGCCTCACGTGCCACCGCCCCCATCCTTCCCCATTCCTCCTGCGCCGCGCGCACCCTCCCTCGCGGAACGCCTCCCAGCCAATAGGCGACGGCGCCGCCACGGCCCCCCTCCGCCCCCTTCCTCCCTCTGCGCGGTGACGTGCGCGAGCCCCGGGAAGAGGCCCGAGCGCGCGAGCGCAGGCGGGAAGCGGTCGTGGGGAGCCGGCGCGTGCGGCGGCATCGGCTGAGTCGCTCTGAGGTGACGCTCCCGGCGGGGTGAGGGCGCGCGAATGGGACGCGGCTTCAGCCCCAGCTTCGGTCGTAGCCTGGCCAGCCCCGCGCAGCGGCACCGCTCTGGCGGCGGCTTTAGGCCAGGCCGGCCACTGGCGGTGCTGCCGCGACGCGGGGGAAACTCAGCTTGGAGTCTTTTCTTGGGGCTCTGTCGCTCGGGGGAGCGGGATAGAGGCCTCCGGGCTGGGGCTTGATGGGTGAAATGGGAGTGAGTGGTTGCTATACTGCGGGCACCAGCACCTAACACTTCGGGTGGTGTTTCCAGTAGTTAGTGGGGAGGGGAGCTAGCTTTATGGTCTGGGTTGCGGTCGGCAGCGCTTTAAGCAGTTTTCATTGTTATCTGCAGGTTTCGGGCTTTTTTCCCCTGCCGAGTGTTTTTGCGTGTTGCGGGTGAGCTGTGGAACGACCTTAACTTTGTTTTGCTACGTCCCTCTTTGGTGGAGAGCTCTGCTGGTACTAGGGATGTGCAGCACATCGGCTCTGCTGGTTAACGTTATGCCCAAGGGCCGAAGGAAAACCTTGGAGATCTGAAGGGTGTTTGGGATGAGGTTGTTACTTAGCATAAACGGCTCCGCAGGTGCAAACTGTGCCCTCGCTGTGCTGCCAAGCCTTTTGAAATGCAAAGATATGTTTCCTATGGGGTGCTGCTTTTCTCCTAAGGCGTGCTTGTAATTACGAGCGTTTCGAAAGAGAAGATGGAGAAACTCTAGGTTTCTGAGACAATTTACAAGTACTGTAATGCAGTCATGCCTGTAAAAATCAGGGTGTTTCTTTTGGGAAATCTGATAAAGGGACGCGTTGGTGGTTCTCTATGTTGTGCGATTGCCCAGAGCCGGGAGAAGGGAGTGACGAGTAGTTGTAAGGTGTAATTACTCCTTCTATGAAGGGAATATTGAACATTTTGGAGTTAGCATGGCATTGTCTCGTGATTGATTTAGTTCTAGCAGAGATAAGAGGGAAGGTCTGATGCCCTCTTTATGCACTGATGTGCTGATAGTTGCTTAGGTACAATAATGTTATACCACTCTTCCTATGGTAACTAGAGTGGGAAAATGATTGCTTCGTGGATTTTCCCTAGCATAGTTCTTGTTTCTGTATATAAAAGGCTTTCCTGTGATTACTTACCTGAATTGAGTATTTTAAGTTAATCATTTAAGTTAATCGATTTAACTGTTTGGGTTTTTTTTCTCCCATCGTGGTTTTTCCTTCCCTTCATCCTGAAGCTTACTTTTAACTCCTTTCTGTTAACCTTTCAGTGAGATACTCTAACCACTCTGCACTGGAGGGAAAGGAGTGCCTTCTTCACCCTTGGAAAAAGATGAAAGGTGTACTGAGAAGAGAGTCAAACTTGTGGTCCTCTGTTAGAACTGGGAAATATGCACCTTTTAAGGACAGATGTGGCTTGCACGAGCAAGTATACTTGTATCAGGTGGCAGTGGAGAGTCTCGTTAGTGGCTGTTAGTGCATTAATTTATAAGGCAGCTTGATTTTCCTGTCCACTGTTCTGTACAATCTGTTACGTGATCAGCATTCTTATCCTTTGACCGGGATTTGGGCATCTTCTTGTGTAAGAGGAGAAACATTGAAATGCTTGCCTGTCCAGGTCCTTCACGTAACTGTAAGCCCCAGGTGGACAAAAGAGTCCGTTGCTCTAATGTGATATGGCTCTGTCTGTACCTGGAACCTTGTGGGAAAGCTGGGAAATGAAAAGGGTGATGTCTTTGTGATGATGGCTGGCCTGTGCTTGAAGGCAAGAGGATTATTCAGGTGGGCTGCAGCAGCAACAGAGCTGGTAGGAAGTGGCTATGTCTCTGTGACAGTGAGTATAGCTACTGTAAGAAGATCTTTCTGTTCCTCATGGAAATGCATTTTGCTTTGTGATAGTGTGAGGTGTTGTACAAAGCCAGCTGGGAGGTTTATTATGATCTTTGTTTTACAGCTTGTACACCTGGCAGTGATCTCAGAGCTAGGAGGGGCAGCGCTGCTAGAAATGGTGATTGAATTAGTGATCTGTTGTTTGGTGTTGCAAAAGGCTTTTTTTTCACTCCTATATGCTGTGATAACCAAATGGAGAATGCAACTGTGCTATTAGGATGAACACAGCAAGCTGAGTTCTGAAAATGTTTTATCGTAAGTCTTATTCCACTTTTGCAGAAGTACCAGCCTCAGTATTCTGAGGAAATTTATCCTTAAATAATTATGTTCTATCTTCTTAGTTTTTCTACAAGTGCATTAATTTTTTTCTGTATCTCCTACAGCTCATCTGGTGTGCGTATTCTGCTCACTAGCAACAAAACACGTGTCTGTTTAAGAGTTTGTGCCAAGGTGAAGAAAACAGATCAAAAAGAAGCAGCATTAATTTGAAAATGTTTTTTTTCTGCAAGTCTAGTTCTGAAAATTGCCCTTGATTGTAGCTGCATCTCTGAGAGCTTCTTGAGCTGGATTTCATGGAGTTTGCTGGAATGCCACTAATGAGGATGTCTTTCTCCCCTCCCTGTTGTCAGCCTAGCCATAGTGGTTCAGGTGTTCCTTGCTCAGTTCTGTTCCCAGCAGTGATCTTTGTCATCAAATATGGCATACTTCAAACCTGATTGTCCCTTCCTGTATTTTCCATGGTTTGCAGTGCAGCCATTGTCTGGCCAAGCAGAGGACAAGGATCTATAGAGGAAACAACTCTCAGTAGAACTGAAAACTCGACAGGAAGAGGCTTGGCTCAGGCAAAATAATGCCAGTGATTCTGCAAAGTAAACCTGCAAGGGCTTTTTGGCCTTTTAAGGACTTCATAAAGGCTCAAGTCATTGTAAATACTTGCGGGGCTTGCAGGGATGAGGGAGCTGTGGGGAAATACTTCGGTAGTGGCGAGGGAACTTGCTTGGTTACTTTGTTCCTTTACTGTCCCTACTAAGGGGGAGGAAGTGTGATCCACAATAAATGACTAATGCAAGCGTGTACTTAATTTCCCTTACCCCTGCTCTGGAATCATAATGAAAGTCTAACCTGAGTATGAAGAAAGCTATATAATTTTTTTTAATTGAATAATATAAAGAGTAAAGAAGCTTTTGTCATTAATTATCTGCTGTCTTCTTTTTTTTTTTTTTCTGCTCTAGCCAGGTAACAATGGCAGGTGAAGACTGTGTTAGAAAACGCCAGTCTGGCTCCGCTACAACCCATAAGACCCCTGAGAATGAAGAAAAGCAGAGGAGACATGAGAGTGAGAGGTCATTTCAAAACTCAAGCAATGGTGAGACACTTTTACTTGGGGCTAGGTGCCTCTCTTCTAAGGTATCCTTTCTAGCTCATGGCTCTTGCCTCTTTGCTCTTTCATTTCACTGTTTCTGCTCATAGAAATTCTGTCAAGGTGGAGTTTCCTGTCTACCAGCTGTACTTCTTCAACAGGTTTACCTGCAGAACTTTCTCCCAGGGACTGTATGCTGCAATGCTTGCAGGGCTCTGGAGTAAATAAAATGCTACATTTTTAAAGGACAAACGTGTGGTGACGAGGAGATTCTGTAAATTATGTAAATATATCTTGACAGCAATTTTGAGTAATCCTGGTAAAGACTTTTTTTCTGGGGTCTTCATCTTCTTTTGCAAGCTTTTGAGTCAGCGGCTTCCTCAGGGTTGAACAAAATGGTGTTTAACGTATCAGGCTAAGATGGTGTATCCATTATGAGACACAGCTATAGGTAGGAGGCCACAAAAATGATTATCTGCTCCCATGGGGCTTTGTTAATGTCAGAACATCTCCTTCTATCCAGTCTCAACTTTGGCTGCCATAAAGTAGATAAAAAATCAATTTCGTTTATTTGTTTATGTTGTGGTCACTTTAAAAGTTAAGTGGCTTGCAACTGGCTTTGTGGAAGGGTCACTTCTGCCTGTCTTCTGTCACTTGAATTTCAGGGGCAGTTGTAGTGGTATCAGTGCTTTTGTCTGTGACCTCTGTGGACACTGTGGTTATCTGTAATTTGTGAGTTATACCATACCACGTTACATCCTTGTGGCCAAGAGGTTAGCAATTGAATTGCAGCTTGTTTCCTTTCTCCTTGGGAGACAGAATAAGGAAAAAGCTGAACTAGTTTATCAAGATGTGCCTTGCAAGTATAAGTTCCAAACCCCTGGTGCTAGTGACTCAAGAACATAATTCTTACTGGTATTCTTCTGAATATTGCCAGTATTTCATGGTACTTTCAGCTGAAACAGGAGTTGGAGCAAATCTAAAATAGGACAAATCAGATTTCGTGAAAAATACCTTAGGCGGAAAGCCACCTTATGCACCCAGTGTCAAGATCCTACAGTATAAAGAAAGTGTTGTCAGCAGGTCATCAGCCTCACCATGAACCGAGAAGAGGGATTTTTAAGCTGCTGGTGGTACCATAATTTTAACTGACTCAAGTTAGACTGTTCCATTAATACTGGTTTTTGAAAATGACACAGAGCTAATGACTACTGTAAAGCAGTTGTGATGGGTTTACAAGTAGACACTTGTCTTTATCTATGGAAGCACCTCAACTCTTACACAGAATTTGAGTTCTTTCAAGCTCGTGGGTAAAAAAACAAATACAGTAGTAATATTTGACACTTGATAGGTGGGTGAGCATGCCTGCCTTTAAAGGCCTTTCATTTTAGTCCCTCTGAGATGTGACATGATGTCACTGCAGGTGAGATACTGTGGGTGTTTGGCAAGTAAATGTTCTGGGGCAGATTCACAATTCTCTTGAAAGTACATGTGCCTAGTGGGTTGGCTTAGAACAATGCCCCATCTTTTAATGCAGTGCAAACTGAAGGGAAGGACAGCAGGGGGAAATCCTGGTTAGGTAAGACCAGGTTACCTTTCAGGGTTGTGCCAGTTCAGCCAGCAGAAGCATCACAAAGGCTTCAGTGTTGCCAGCTTTTGCAGACTGAGAGGTAGGAGGGTGTGAGTCTGATAGCTAACTATGCTGTAGGCCCAGGGTGAAGATCAATCTCTCCAGCCAGGAGTTCCTCTTTACAACAGGGTTAGATGAGCGTCTTTGTGGCACAAAGGTCAAAGCTTTCCAAAACTGAAATGTTGACATATTTCAGATAGTGGCCTCTTTGTGTAGTCCAACGTACTTGTGTAAGAAGGTAGAGCTTTCTGTGACAGCTCAGCTGAGGTGGAAGAATTTCTCAAAAGGAGTAGCCACAGACTACTTTTTCTCCTTCTTTTATCCTGAATCTTCTGAATAGCTGTTTCTAAGACATTAATCCCAATGTGTACAAAGACAGCATGAGGCTAATGATCTGTCTGGCAAATTCTTTTTATACTGCAGCATCTTAACACTGGATGGAAAATTTTAGAAAATATGCATATTTACTGCAGCTGGGAGATCCTAGCCAGGTCAAGGCATGTCTTACATGCAAGTAAATATCATAGAGTCTTTGGGGCAATCTTTTCTGTAGCAAAACCGAAGCACTAATATGATTTCTCACCTTTGATCCTCCTGGATTAGCAAACACAATCTGCTTTTTAACTTAAGAGTTAATGTGTCAAGGGCCAATTGACTTGTCTCCAGAAGCGTCTGAACTTCCCAAAGAAAATTCTAGGCCATTAATCTTTTCTTTCATTAAACTCAGATGTGTCAACTGATTTGAAATGGCCTAAAGGAGTAATTTTAATCCATATATTGGCTTTAGAGCTACATACAGTTTGACTCTTCAATTTGTATAGTTGAGGTTATTTTTTCCTTGCATCATCAGTTCTGCAGAAAACTATTTAATTGCTTAGTGGCTTCTAAGACCTAATATTCGAGTACTCCCAAATTTATATCAGTGTGGAGATATCTGTAGCCAGAAGAATTCACCTGTCCCTTCATATGTTTGTGTCTTGTAGTCATTCAGTCTGCAATTTCAGTTTGACACAGTAGCTGAACTTTGGTCTCCTATATCACTTCTCCTTGAAGCAGCTCCAGTGTCATAATTAAACAACCCATTTGGTCCTTGCATAGAGTTACCAGGTGATCTAGGCAGCAATAATTCCCTGTCAAAAACTGGGCTTCCTTCATAAGATTAATCTTAAATGTTTTCAGCTGGACCTACATTAAGCAGAAAACTGTTCTGCTTAATGAGATACTGACACTGGCCAACACTGGCTGCAGGAAAACACCTGGAACGCGCCTGATAGGAACTACATGGGCAGATCTTAAAAGTTTAGAGAGGACATGCCTTTGAGGCATGGATCTGAGTGCCTCTAAAATGCTAAGATTTGCCTAATCAAACCAGTAAAACGATGGTTTTGGAATCTGCTGTTCCTTCCTCAGAAGTCAGAAAAGTATTAGAAATGTTTCTGGAGACTAGTTTGCAAACAAACTGTGTGGCATATCTCTGTTTGGTGTGATTAAGTCTGTTTGGTAATGCTGATCTTCAAAAAGGGTTGTTACCTTCCAGTGAAGAGGTTACTATTGGTCATTCTCTGCAAGAGTTCATGACGCTGCATGAATTACGTGCCTACTGATAGGTGGTGGAGGGAGCTCCAAAATGGGGAGCAGGTTGGGAGGCTTTAGGTTTACTGTCTGACTCACAGCAGTAAGTGTTCATTGTATCAACAGGCTGTTTCTTATGGATTAGTGCCTTTGACATTAAGCTGTGTAAATGCAGTGTCTTGGACGCATTGCCAGGTGGTAGATCAAACAGTCCTGTCTTGCCTGTGGCTGGATTCTGGTAATTCCAGGCTGTCTCATGCAACCTGTGGGTCTGGTAAAGGCTGATCAGTTTCTTGTGAAGAGCTTGTGGACATGGTAGCATGACATAAAGAATGCTGGTGTTTCCTACTGATAGGGAAGAGGCTCTTTGGGTGCCATGTCCCTGCAGAAAAGGAGAGAAAACTCCTTGCCCAGCTGTGTGCAGTGACCTCTGGTCTACGTGTTCATTAGGCAGATCAGCTGAACTCTCCATGGAGTCTAGTCATAACTTTTCTGTCTGCTGTGTGGACAAATGAATTGCCACAAGAATATGGCTTACTACCATTGAATTATTGACATATGTTGTATTACACCAGATGTGGAAGACTTCCTCTCTTTCCAGTAGCCTGGTGCTAGGCTGACTTTAATATGGCTTTTTCTTCAGATAACATCAGTGTTTTCTTTGAAGCCAGATACCTGATAGTAATGAAATCCTTTTGCCTATGTTGCTTTAACCTCAAGTGGTAAGCTTGACCAAGAAATGATGAAGACAATATTTTTAAACTTTTAGAGAAGTGTTTGGTACAGTTTGCATCTGTGGCTTTCCATGAAGCTCTCTTGACATCATTAGGGGAAGATATTTCTGAACTGTGAGTGGTGTGCTTGTTGGCTCAGCAAGGAGAAGTGACAAACAGAAGTTTGCTAGTGTGGTTTTCATAGCTTTTCTGCAAAGAAGCTATACAGGGATTGAGATAGCAGGAGTCTCCTAGGGTCGTCCTCACTGCTGGATAATAAGCTCATCGCCACAGCACCAGAACAGTTTGAATGGCAATGACTTGGAGTGCTGGGCTGCAGGCAGCTTCTGTGGCTGGTGAAGTTGCTGCAGGCTGAGACTAATGCTGCACGCAAGCCACAACTTCATTCACATGACTTATTCCCACTTGTGCCCTTGGTGGTAATTGCAGAATGTAGCAGTTAAATGAATACGTTTTGACACAGTTAATTTTTGAGAGCTTACTTACTGGATTTCTGGCCCTGTCTCAGGTAGAAGCTGTTTCTGTTGGATCCCAGGCTGCAACACTAACAGATCATATGAATGGGATGCTTTTCTCCAGATCAGTGACATTTGAGATGACTAATGTGTACAACAGTAGGATGTAAAAGGAACAATGGATCCTTCAAGGTAGCTTGTATATCTTTTGTAATGCTTGGATTGCTTAAGTTTTTAAACAATGAAAAGGTTTTTCAGTGTTCAGGTGATCTTTTATTAGCCTAGTTTCCTTTGGAAACAAAGCTTAACATTTAATTAAATTGCTCATATTTTATTTCTGAATTGTGAACCTACTTGAAATCTGGGTTGTGCAGACGTGTCATATCCTACAAGGATCAGTTTGACAAGCACTGACAAGTGGTAAACTGAAGATCTTACCAATGTATTTGCTGATGGGAAGGGAACACAATTCCCATTGAGTTATCTTTCTCCATCTCTGCAGAAAAGGAGGCTGAGGGGATACTCACTGCTACAACTCCCCAAGTGGAAGTTGTAGTGAGATGGGTGTTGGTCTCTCCTACTTAGTAACAAGTGATAGGATGAGAGGAGATGGTCTCAAGTTGCACCAGGAGAGGTTTAGGTTGGATATTAAGGGAGACTCCTTTGCTGAAATAGTCCTCAAACACCGGAACAGGCTTCCCAGAGAGGTGATTGAATCCCCATCCCTGGAAGTATTTAAAAGACTTAGTGATGCAGTGCTGAGGGATGTGGTTTAGCACCAGTCTTGGTAGAGATAGGTAGTAGTTGAACTTGATGATCTTGAAGGTCTTTTCCAACCAAAACAATTCCATGATTTTTATGTTAAAACTTCTCCCAGTGAGCAAAATTCTTCCAAAGCAAACCCAGCTTCAGCCTTCTGTGACTATTGCTGCAATTTCATACAAGTCTTCAATGATTTTCTTCCTTACTGCTTTAAATAGGAAGCATTTCTTATTTAAGGACTTCCCTACAATAACCTTCCTGCTTCTTACACTTCCCATCATCTTAAGACATGTCCCATCTTTTACATGCTAAGACGCGCACAAGACAAGCGAGCAATCTTGAGTCCCATTTTTGTATTGATGTTGCAGTGCCAATGTGCCACAGAGGGATCCGGTCTTCATTTTCAGTGTCAAAAGGGAAACTAAGATTTGAACTTCTCAGCAGTGCTCAATTCCTTTTAGACTCCAAATCATGTGATGATTCTCTTCTTGAATGACCTTGCAGAACATAAGCATCAACTTGCACAACAGAGGAATGATTCAGGAAGATGAGTTACTTGTGCTCTAGTATCTGCCTTGTGTTGCAACTTGAGTTTATGGGACGATGCAACAGTGCAGAATGAGTTGGTTCAGGGTGGATTTTCTTCTACAGGAAAAGCAGAAACAAACTTGAGAGATGGTTTTACTTTGAATGCATACACTGAAGAGAGGGAGATCTTGATTTGATTGGTTTTTTAAGCCTTTTAGAAGATTTCCAGTGTAGCCTATGCGCACCTGTTGGTGTGTGGGTGAATAAAGTGATAGCGGGGGAACACTGCATACAACTTGGCAATTAAGCCAGCAGGTCAGAGACTGGTCTCACTTCCTCTTACAACCATTAAAGCTGTACATTTAGGTTTCTATAGAACTATAGCCATCTTTAAGGCCTTGTAGTTGAAAAAGGGAGCTTCATTTCCACAGTGAGCTGCTCTTGGGTAGTTAGAGTAACTGTGTCTTCTAATGTAAGATGTGGCAGGAAGTACATGGGCAAGGCAGTCGCTGTTTATTTTTAGCTTGGCTTACAAAGGAAATAGCGCAATCTCTGAAGTCTCACTTGTCCTGTCCTCTTTGGCTGTGTTGGATGGCTTCAAGTAAACTTAAGAGTCTTGAAGACTGGCAGCTGGATAAGACAGAAATCCTTACCTCGTTGCAGGAAAAAGTTAGTTGTGTTTGACAGAGCTATCAGAGCAGAGCTTAGCAGCTCTCTCTGGTCTGCTTGCCAGCAGATAAGCACAATGCAGTTCTTAGCTTGGTGGTAATGGAGGGTTGTGAATACAGTTGCAGAGTAGTGACCTATTGAGATGAAGGCTTGTGGAACAACATGATTTTGGTTTTTAAATTTACTGGGGAGAGGGCAGGAGAATCCATCTGAGACCAGCAAACCACATGGACTGAGTGGGATGAGGGACTCATTACTAGTATCTTAGACTTCTGTGGAGTTGTTTTCCAAACTGCTGCTGTTCGGCAAGTGTAACAGCATGATGAGCTTGGAGGTGAGATGCTTAGCAACCAGGGATTCTGTTTTTGTAGAAATGGATCTTTGCATGCGAAGAATTCAAGGTGTTAAGGCTGCTAAGCAATAAACTGCTGTTACTGGTCTGTTTGTAAGTCTATGGCTTGTTTTTATAGACAGAAAAAGATCTTCCTATTTGATTTGGAGCAGAGAGGGAATTACTGCTGACAACTGAACATAGCTTCTTTTGACATAAAGTTCCTTGTTTCACTTAACTCCAGGTAAGTCCAGTATGGAGTCATATCTGAAGCAGGTCTATTTAAGCTTCTTCCAGATGGTTGCTCATAAGAACACCTTCAGACTAGTGTGCATCACTGAAGCATTTGCTTCTGTTAAAACCACATGTGATGCATTTTGTATGCATAGACTCCACACTTCGAAGAGGACAGCAGAAGGAGACTGCACTATAAACTGTGATACTGCTATGAATCTGCCTTCTTGTTACACAGCAGCACAACACTAATGCTTCTACTGCAAATCTGTTAGCTCATACTTCAGTGGAAATGGCACTATAGAATTGATCCAGTATCCACTTTGCCTAAAAGTGGTAATGTTCTAGATACTGAACGTTAAAGTTGTGATGCCGTCCATTGTGTTACTGTGTATGGTGCAGTTGTAGCTGTAATTACCAAAGGATATGCACGAGGCAAGGTTTGTTGCTGTCTTTTCACCCTTACTAGTATTTTGGGGGTCAGATATTGCTGCTTAACCCTTGGTTTTCCTTGAGATGCAAAGTCTTCTATATAACTTTGTCTTCTGTGCTGTCCTTCCTGTTGAAGTAAAACACCAGCTTGCTTACCAGCACTGTACAACCTGCAGACAAACCTTGTCTTAAAACTCAACTAATTGGAAATGACTGATTGTGTATTTTTTGCTTGATGTGGTAGAGACACTCACACAAAAGAAAGGTTCTGTACGCAAAAGAAAGGTAAGATTTGAGGCTTTACATATGAGCCAATGGTATTAGCAACAAAGT